>APFE031225571.1:0-13120 GCA_000404065.3 Pinus taeda | reverse complement strand
TCTAGCGAAAATCCACACACTGCACCGTCCAAACCTAAATCTCCATGTGTCATTTGCAAAGGAGACCACTATCATCGAGATTGTCCTTGCATCCCTCAGATCTTAAGGGATTGGTCTCCTCGTTTGCACAATCTGCTGTCATCAACCTCTGACGATCATGTTGAGAGTACACTGTTAACTAATGAAAATGAAGTCTCTGGGTAGAAAGGAAAATATAAATTTCCTTGTAGACTGTGTGAAGGCGATCATGCCATCCATCGTTGTCCCTTCCTGGACGAAGCTAAAAGAGTCTTGGATAACTGTCCTACTTCACCGCTACGGCTTCCTCTTGGATACAAGAAACTCTTGCCAAGTCCATCACTAGTTGAAAACCCGATTGACACATCTTTGTTGTCGATCGAAGCATCTATCATTAAAGATAAACCCTCTGAGTCCACATCAGACCAAAGTCATCAGGTGGAGATGGCAGTCGACCTAGTCTTGTCTTCGGAAGGTCCATCTTCAGATGATATATTCATTAAAGAGAATGAGAACGACACCGTTCAAATTCTTTTTGTAAACACAGACTCCGATGAACATGGGGGCAATCTACCTATTCCTTTACCGCAGGAAGGAAGTTCATCACAGTCATATCCAGCCGTTTATTCGGTCCCACCTCCAAGCATCCTAGTCATTTCCTTCGATTGGAATCTACTAGGTAGACCCCGTTTATTGTCTAATGTACCATTCTGAATCATTGTACAAGCTTATAGAATGGTCATGGTTGGTACTATCATAGATGAAGGGGCTTCTATGAGTATCCTTTCCTCAACTACTTGGAAAGCGATCGGTTTGCCATCGCTTCTGCCTAAGATCTGAAATCTAACAGGCTTCGATAAAGGAACTAGTCGACCGCTAGGGATCCTTCCAAATTTGCCTATAACTTTGAGAAGGAAAATCGTTTATCTGAACATAATGGTAGTCCAAGGACCTCTAGATTACAATCTACTCCTTGGGCGTGACTACATTTATAGCATGGGAGCCATTGTCTCCTCACTCTTTCGAGTAATGTGTTTTCCGCATGAAGGCAGAGTGGTCTAGCTCGTAGACCAGCTTTCATTCCCCCGCTCACACATAGCTAATAGTCAAATGCCATCCCTAACTGGTCTTTTCACACAAGGAATGTCTCATCAATCTCCAGTCCATCCACCCGATGAGCATGAGTAATTCGGTGAATATCACTGAAACCCAAGGGGCATGCACCCTGGTCTTCTTCGGCAGGAAAACCTTGGGTATAGGGTAAGTTTTCGTGAAGGATATATGACTAGTCTGACACACTCGTCCGTTTAGAAAAATGGGATTAGACCGGAATAAGATTCCCTCGTCAAAGTTATGTGAGTGGAGGCAACTGCACCATTCACCTTTGTCTATTTCGATAGGCATCACCAAGGAAGTGTTTTGTTTGCAAATGCGGATGGAGAAATCTTGCAAATGCAAGAACTTTCATATGGTAACCTGGAAACTCTACTTTGTAGGTTAAAGCGTATGCCTTTCCTGACAGAGCAAATGCTTTGTTTGCAAATTGAAGGGTAACCTGGAGACTTTACTTCATTATACCTAGGGGCATGCAAACATTTTCGCATGGAAGTGAAAAGTGACCATTTATTTTCTTAGTTTGTAGATTCTTAACCCTTTAAACTCATAGGATTGGTCGTTCTTAGCTTACATAAGGAAAGGATTCGGAGCAGAGTTTCGAATGGTGCAAGCTCCTTAAAAATTGAACCTATCGATGAGACATCCTTATTATACGACTGGCACGAGCAGTTTTACGCAAAGTTCAAGCTCGTTAAAAGTTAAACCTAAGCGATAAGCATATGTTCCGCTAGAGTTTAAGCTCATTAAAAAATGAACCAATCTCTGGTAAATAACCATTGTGAATGCATTATCATCAGCTTTTGAACCTTGGTCCTGTTCTTGCCCTCACCTCCATTCTGTTTTAGCCGATCATATGCCTCCATTTGATTGTTTACCCTTTTGAGGAATAGCTGCGACAAGTGATTCTGTTAGCCATCCTTGTAACACTGTCGTGATTCAAAAATTCCAAACTTTACCTAGAACCAGCTGCTACCCGAAAATATCACTCGTTCCTCAAAAACGAGTCTCCTTTAAGCTCTTTTCATTTGACTCATAAAATATGAAAAGATTGCCAAGCAATTGGCCTCTCCAGCTCGTTAAAGCTATCAGAAGTGTTATCCCTCCTCTAGATTTTAATCTTTTTGGACTTAAGGGATTATTACACAAAAAAATCGAGCACTTGTCTTGTTCGGATCGTTAAAACTATCGAACATTCATCCCTTTCGTATTATTTTATACTTTTTCAGACTTAAGGGATTAGATGACGAAAAAGGATCACTGGAGTTTCCTTTCCGTCCTTTTTCAAACTCTCTAAAATTGAAAAAGGACTGAGTTGTCTTTTTCGTTAAACTCGTTAAAACCAATAGCGACAAACTTGTCCATATAGACAAGAACGAGTTTCACTGTCGCTAAGCTCGTTAAAACATAACGACGGGTTTGCCCAAAGGGAAAATTATAGAACAAGCATATGTTATCCTCCTCAAGCTTGAAAAAAATAAAGAGGTATTGGTTAGCAATGACTGGGGAAAAATTGGGAAGAAAACTTGAAGAAACTTTAGTGGTAGCAAGTCGCTCTTGAACATGACACTTTCACTCCATCACCATGATTGAGTCGGGTTGGGTTATTCTGTTCACTAGTCATATTACCATTGGTCCACCGTACCATCCATTTTTGGGGTTAACACTGCCAATCCATTTCAGTGTCACCGATATGTTGAAGAGAAGTCGCTCAGAGAATTCACCAACCCAGCTTGTGTCTCATCCACTGCAATACCTTCACCCTTCATTCTTTCATGATCACCACCATGAACCATGTATCATTAGATCATTTTCACCTCCACAAAATCATTTGCTCCGTTCCGTGTCATAGATGTGGGATTCATTAAGGCCCTCCTACGACGGGTCACTTCTTGTTGACAATAGCTCATTATCCAAGAAGTCGACCTAGGAACAACCCTTTCAGTACTTTGAAGCTTGCATGCCTCAATGGCAAGTTTCTGACTTCCAGCGACAGGTTTACATCAATGGCCTTTGCCCAAAACATTTTGTGTGGTGTTCGACGCCAAGTCCCATTTTCATACCATGTGAATTGTACTATCGTACCTTGAGGGTCATCATCATTATCAGTGATTCCTCTCGTGCCTGTTAATAGCTTACATCATTGGCTGGTAATCAGGCGATGTCTTTCCATGTTCGACTCTAGAACATCTTTTCACATGGATTGACTTATATTTTGAGCGAAGATTGAACAAGTTTGAAGACCTCGGATCTAGTTTCATCCATCCGGGCTACAATATATTTAGGAAAATAAAGACATCAAATGTACATCATTGCTGCACAGAAGATCATGCAAATCAAAGGATGATGACTCTATCAGAATCATTAGTTTGCCATACAGACGGTTGTCTATCCTATGTACATGAAAATGAATTTATAAAGATGAGCATGGGAATGTCCGCCTCAGCTATATCATGAAAATATTATGAAGATAGTGTATTGTATTGTATCTTATTACAGGTCACCTTCTAGTTCGAAAAACCTCGGATCCTCATGATAAAGCATTTCACCCGACATCAAAAGATTTACGACCTCATGCTTTAGGGGGCAACTATTATAGACATATTTGGGCACTGCAACCCCAATCATATATGTCCATAAACCAAGGGCTTCTGAGTCTCTAAAAGTGTTGTTTCACACCCTAAAGGAACAAGGTCAGCTAATTACATCATCTCCCAGAAATTCTCCACAGAAAAATGCTCAGAACTGGTCAAAACTGGACCATACAGACTGCCGAGTGCTAAGGGTGCGATGCATCTCACTTGCCACATGCAAAACGTGCGATGCATACTGAAAACCCCTTCTGTAGGGTGTGATGGGCGAGAGTAGACAAATGGCAGAGACAGTTTGCAAGGTGGATGATCATGGAATCTTCCAGAAACTTCTCCTATGACACTTGCCTCTCTGAATTCGCCCAGGGATGAGTAAGAGATCATGAATATCCAAGTGGAACCAAGAACTATTAGAGAGAGGACACTGATAAAAATCCCAAAAGCTGACTCACCCCCTTGCAAACATCTATATATGGATCCCTCATCCCAGAGATCCAAAGGCTGGAATTTTGCATCTTGTAAGGAAGTGTTGTTGGTTTCCTGGTAGAACATCATAGGGTTGGGTGATCTAAGCTTTTCATGAGGTCAAGAAGGGATTTCATGCTGGGAGGATGAGGCTGGGTCAGATCAATGGGTTGTAATCCTCTCTTCCAATCTTTCTATCAATAAAGCTATTCAAGTTTTCCTCCACATTCTTGTATGTTTAATGATATATGCATTTGTGTGGTCAATATATATCTGGTCCTATATTGTTTACGATTGTAGATCTCTGTACTTAGAAGGTATTATGTTGCTTTGACTTTACAGGTACTCTTTGAAGCAAGTAAGCAAGGAAGGAGTGGTAAAGATCTGTCAAAGGGGAGAAGGAACAAGTAAGGAACCAAGAAAAAGATCGAGGTTGGTATTCTTTGCTCCTCTCTTATCTATTTCTCATAAAGGAAAACAAAAGTAACTTTAGTTTGTTTGTTTCTAAGATAGCTACCCTTCTTAGTGGGACTAGCAGCTCTGCATGGACACTAGATTTCCCGATAACAACAATTGACCCTTTACTAATTGTTTTAGTGTTTTTCAAAGTAAAAAGAAAAGAAAGGATTAAAAATTGCATGGCATTGTAGTGTACATGGAAATGTAACACATGAAATAGAGGTCACGAATACTATGAAATTTCTCATATTGACAGAGATAGACAAAGACCATGAAACATATCTTATTACATTTTTCAAGCCCTTCCTAGAATCTTTCATTAAGTGACACTTAAAATAATGAATATGTGAATATGGTGGTGAGATTATTGTTATAAATATTTTTTTAATTGATGTCAAAGATATGCGTAGATTACAGTATCCAAGATAAATATTGCAATATGGAGATTGTTGGAAATATTGTGTTTGGGTTTTCGATGCCTAGTTTAGATATATTATCTTTAAAGGCATTTTTACTCTAAACACATAGCTCAAATGGAAGTATAAATGTTACGGGTGAAACCACCTTAGGGCTTTGGGTTGAGAACCCCAACAGAGTAGAGGGCAAATCTCAACAAGAAATGCTCAAACAATCATCAAAAATCCTTATTCTATTAAATCATGTAGGAGTGTCCTTACCTAGATGTCCTTTGTTTGGGTAGATCCTGCAGGGTGCGAACCCTCAGCTTCTCCCGATGTTCTTGAAACCTGAAAATTATTCAAATGGAACATACACGACAATAGAAACATAAAGAATATACATGATGTTAACTTTAAATCATATAAAAAAATGACTAATTATACATCAATATAAGATTCATAAATGAATTAAAACATAATTTTGATGCATAAACACATTTCATATTGGAAACAGAATAGCATTCCTTTTATTGAAGTAAGCTAGAAATAAGGTGGAGAAATACGACCTGAGTCCTTCTCTGGTTCCAAGCAGAAGCATCCTCTAGATCTGCCCTTTCCCGGCCTTCAGCAATCTTCCTCCATCACCAATAAAATGATATCTCAAGCAAGATGGGGAATATCTATAATCAAGGAACAAGGGTTTCCTGAAACTTTGGGGAGTTCAAGAGGCACAAGGATTCTTCAGATCAGGGATAATCTCACTATAGTATCAATATCTCATCCTTTCTCCCTTAAGGTCTTCCAATGGAGGTTTATTTATACCTCTCCAAATTAGTTTTTTCAGTTGGGAAACAGTTGGGCCATGGGCAATAGGAGGTGAGTAATAAGTAAAACCTGTGAACTCGGCCTGAAATTAAGGAAATTTATTTTTTTTAAGTGTTTTAACATATTTACGCGGTTTGGATAGATGTTGACCCACGTGTACATGCTTTTATCACAGGGAAAAGTAGCGTATAGGGAATAAAACACTGTTTTCTAGATTTTGGACCAAGTCTAGAAGGAAGGGTTGTACTAGGCCATAATCAGAGCATCAGATCTACCAAGAGTGGTAAATGGTGTTATAATAGATGCCCCCTAATATATGAGTTTAGAAGGGGTACATGATGGCCGAAATGTATTAAGTGTATAGAAGGAATCATGCAGAGATCGAGGAATTGTTCACCAGAATTCAGCCTGCCAAGCCATCGAAAGAGATCAGAAAGAAACTGTTGTCTGAGGTGAGCATACTCATGCTCAGAAATAGTAAAGAACATCTACATGTCAAGTACAAAATTGGATCCAATATGCATACAAGTATAAAGGAACTGGAAATACATAATGGGTCATCTGATCATAATCAAGAAAATACATGTCTGAATATCACATATAAAGAGTTGATCAATCATGTTGAAGTATGAAGTTGATCACTGAAGCCAAGAAACTGATCCAGATAGTACCAAGTGAACATGATGGAATAAATGGTACTACACCGCAACTCGGGTGCCAGCATATAAGATGTCACTATAAGGAACTGCAACATATAATGTGGATGATGTCAACTAGCAGAAACAGGAGCAACTGACAAATGAACCAGGACATGTTGATGCAAACCCGAGGTCTTCACCAACTGTCATGGTACATTTCTACACAATGGGAATGAATGATCTAAAGTCGACCATGTGAGAAATCGTTTTATTACCAATCATTGATGTATACCGTTAACAAACACGAGACTACTCACCGATAATGATGATGAGAGTCAAGATACCTAGTACAATCCAATAAGTGCGAATAAATGAGTTGTAGTCAAACACTTGAAATAATCTATCAATCAGGAGACAATTATGTTCTCCCACTATCGATAGTGAAGGAATCTGCCACTGATTACTGCAAACCCTAAGGTACTGCCAAATGGACTATAGATCCCTTTCCCATAGCAATGAGCTGAAGTTGATGGGAAAGGATATGCAAAAAGGAAGGCATTAATGCATCTTTCATCAATCTGGCGTGAGCGTAACCCATAGGCTAATAATGTGGAAGGAATCAAACAAACAAAGATGTAGTAACCCAAACGAAGCACATTTCCAGCATACACAAGATGTGCCTAGCGCACGATAGAAACCCTCTGAACCAACCAATAATGAAAGCTGACACAGAGGTGAGGAATCCACCAATAGGTCAAATGGAAACCAAGGCACTGCATGAATCCTAATGTGTGATAATGAAATTTGATGTCGAACACAAGGGAAACCACCCAATCAAATACCCATGATACTGATTGATGTTGAGCACAAGCTAACCTATCAATAATGAAAATAGGGCTAGGGTGTGGCTCTAGATCTGCCCTCAAAGAAAATTTGTCATAGTCAATAAGGACAAGACCCACCAGCAAGAAGTCAATGGAGACCTTCTCAAACCAACACGAGCAAAGGACTAATAAAACAGATGTGATAATGAACATAACAATGACAACCAAGGATGGCTAACTGAAAAATAGGTTAAGGGACACCGCAGAGAGGCCAACTCAGGTTTACTTCCCTTGAACAAAAGCACGACTCAACTGTCACTACAAGGCAGCATATGATAACTTTGTATAAGTTTGTCATGCAGGAGGCATAAGAAAACTCTCCATATGATTGGAAGAGGTAACCAATTGGAGGAGGACTGACTCAATAACAAGGTTAAGGCTCTCTTAAGTCAATCTAAAGCCCACCCCAATGGAGGAAAGACTTTCTTTTGAGTGCTTTATTCAAGGGTGACATGACTGACTCTAATTACCTTCAAAATATGGAAATAATGTCTCGTTCCTGCTCTTTTTCTTGGAATATATAATTTTTTGTATTTTTCTTTTATATGAAGCTAGAAAAAGAATAAAAGAATGCTATAGTACAGTGGAAACAACAAGTGTCGAAAAAGCAGATGCTCTAGTTCCTAGGAGGGGAACATTCTTATGCTCAATGCAAGGTGGCAAAACTAGTCAAGGACACTCAAAGGGATGTTCTTTCCATGGGTATAAGGGTGTGGCAAGTTGCAGAGGCTAAGTCATTGCAAGGTTGATTTTTCATAAGACATGGTTGATAAGTGGCTTAAACATGAGTCTAGGTGAAGCTGGCTCAATGCCAAAAAGTGTAAGTAATCAATATGCAATGCAGCAGTACAACTCAACACAAAGGAACCTCTAGGGTATAAGGCCAGAAAGTGGCGCAGAAGAATGAGAATGAGTCTTCAACGCACAAGTCATGGCAGGACTAAAGAGGACTCCCAAGCCTACTCAATATAGCAGCATGGGCAACCAATGTCAGCGAGGATCTAACAAAGATTCCCATGTAAAGGTTGGCTCTACCATCACATCATGATTTTTAAAGTCGGTGAGTGAAAATGGTTTGCAAATCAAGATACAATGGGGTCGACCCTATGGCTAACATATCACAGTATGGAAGCTAGTATGAAAAATGCAGCGGAAAGTAGTATTCTCTAACCTATATGCCAGTAAGAAAATGATACCTGCCATGACGGGTCTGCAGTCATGGGATCAAAATGATGTCTTGAAGAAGTATGCAAAATTTCCTGAAAAAAAAACTCATTCTCGACACTCCAAACCATAAGGTCAAAAATTCCATAAGACAAAAATCAATTTTAAAAAAAAATAAATTTTATTTTTCAGCTTATATAAGTACTTTTGGACTCACAGTATTGTCGTTTGTGTTTTGAGCAAGGAGTTGTGGAGACAAACCCAAACAAGCTTCCTCTGACCAATTGAACCATTCAAATCACTCCAAAACTTCCAGGTAACCCTTATATCCTACTTGTAATTATTTGTGATACTTTTTAAATGTTTTTTTCAAGTTTTGACTGTAGGAAAATATGTCAAAATTTTCAACTCTACGTACACGTGGGTTGAATACAGGTAACCCGCATATACGAGGGCCCTACACGCGACTGTGTTAAAAGCCAACCCACGTGTGCATGAGTAAAAACTTTAAAACATAAATCTAACGGTTTGAAACATTTTTTGGGAAGGATGACCATCACTTGGCGAGAAAGAGAGCATAGTGCTATAGATAATCAAGTAATGGAGGACCAAAATTCTTTGGATGCTTTAAGAGGTTGTGGCTTGCTAAAATTCTTTAAGATGCCAAATATGAAAGCCAACACACGATTGCTTGAGTTTTTTATTCATTATTGGAGTGTAGAGGATGACGCATTCATGATCGATCAAATGCCCCTAAGGATTGAGATTGAAGATATATACTTTATTACTGGTCTTTCTCGAAGGGGAGAGGTTGTGCATTCAACTGGCAGGACAAGGGGTAGTCTTACTATAGAAGACTATGTCCACATATACTGTCCCGATCATCTTGAAAAGATTGGAAGTCAAATTCCAATTAAACACATAGATAGCTTGTCCTTGAAGATTTTACTATTGACCATTGCCAAGGTAAATGGCTATGTTGATTTACATCAGGCCTCACGAGTATCTATGAGCGTAGCAGTGGAATGTCTCACCACAGTGTTTGATTGGTGCACACCTCTACTGACCAATATGAAGAACTAACTAACCTCCATTCAGAAGGGTAAAACAAAGAATTTTGGATATGGCATAATCTTATGCTCATTCTTCTTTGAGAAAGTACCTGGGCTTTGACCCAAGGTATTATCAACTATCAGCATCACTAGAGATCCACGAATGGGTAGGTGGGCTGAGATGATGAAACGCCTTGGGGGCGGCGATGTGCCCAGTACAACTTTTGACGACGAGTTTTTTGCATGGTGAGATCAATAGGTCATCACAGTTGATGACTAGCCCTATGCTGGAATGGATTTCCGAGGAGATCCAGTTTTAGTGTTACCGTCGAATGCAACATGGGGTGCCATAGGTAACAATTTTTTAAGATTCTCTTTTGTTTTTTTTTAATGAACTTAAAATTATTTTTGATGAGACAAGACACTTACAAAATATATTGATCATATTTCAGATGTGGGAACAGTGACACCTGACAGATTTCCCAGACATAGGCATCGCAGGAGATATGTTGAAGGGGTTACAGTTGACATGGAGAGATTTCTTCATGCAGTTCGTAGGAACTTGGTGAGGCTGAAAACCAAGTACCCATGATAGCCATAGAGGATCTACCCGAGGAGATATAGCGTCACTTGGTAGGAGTACCACGGGACTGGGTGCATCTATTCTGGCATGTAGCCAATGCTGTTGTTTATTTTTTGGCTACTCATCCTGATCCAGCTAGATAGATGATCATATCTTTTTATGATTGTACGTGATGATGGGCATAAGCCCAAATTTTGTAGAGCATTTTGTCCCATATTTTTGTATATTATTTTGGACACAAACACTCTATCTATATACAAGTGATTTTATGATATATTGAGATGACGTTTTGATTATTTTTTATGTTTTTTAATTTGATGAATGATTTATATGCCAATCTAATGCTTGATTAGCAATAGAATCTGTTAATGAATTTTCTGATCGTGTAATGTGGACATATGTGATATAAACAAATGATCGTTGCAACAATCTCACTCTCAAAAATTGGCGATATAAATAGGGATCTTGTACCCGATAATTGTTATTCAACTGAGATACCACCAATTGTGAGTCTAAATAAACCACTAACAAATTAATACCAAGAGATATTGCTTAGGATAGGAAATTAATAATGGTAGTATATTTAGAAATATTATTCGAAGCAGGACCGATACATACTCCTCTCGAAACCATCAACTGGCCAAATGGATAATTAATCACCCAAGCCGCAGAAGCAAGGTTCTAGGTATGCCTACTCACACCATCAATGAATCCTAGATATACTTAATTGTCCATCAATACCTACCCAAAGTAGATAAAAAAATATGCTAGATAGATATGTACAAACATATAATATATACAAACAAGCAAGTGCTCGTCCAAAGCCTAAGAAAAGTACTTCTTAAGGTAGAGCCCATTTCTGGGCTCTGTGCCCCCTTTTTCAAAACGCGCTTGACTATAAAGGGACTGTACCACATAGATTTAAACTTGCCTGCCCCCAGGGCGTCTTTGTCTTGATCATAGACCAGGACAAGGTCACCTTCAGAAAAATTCTGAGGGTGGACAGCTTTATCGTATTGAGTTTTTACCCTCTTTTTATGGGCTTCGTTTATTATGGCGGCATCTCGACGTTGCTCATCAAGATGCTCAAATGAACGAGGTGTTCCTCGAGACTAGAAGTCTTTGGAAGAATTCCAACATCTAGCTTAAGAAAATGAATTTCACATTCAATAGGAAAGATAGATACGAACCCGTAAACTAGTTGAAAAGGAGTAAAAATAGTGGCAGTCTTAGCTAAAATTCGGTATGCCCAAAGTGCCAGATACAACATGATGTGCTAATTGGATCGAGCTTTGTCAATCATCCTTTGCAGGATGATTTTAAGGGACTTGTTCACAGCTTCAACTTGCCCATTGGCCTAAGGATAATATGGAGATGAATACTCCTTCTGGAAACGCAACTTGAGATCCAATTCGGACATCAATTGATTTTGGAAATGACTGCCATGGTTAGTGAAAATATCTTTAGGGATACCAAATCGTGAAATAACCTGATTGAAGAGAAACAAGGTCATTGCTTCACTATCATTTTTTAAAGTAGGCATGGCCTCAACCCACTTTGTAAAGTAGTCTACAACCACAATGATGTAATTTTGATTCCCTGCCAAAGGCGGATTACAAGTAGTAAAATCAATGCCCCACTTCGTGAAAGAACCAATGGTGATAACAGGGAAAAGTGGAGCTGGATGCTTACAGATTTTCCAAGTATAGACTTGACAAGGATGGCATATTTTGACCGCTTTAATACAATATTTGAAAATTGAGGGCCAAAAGTAGCCTGCTCACAAAAATTTTTGGGTTGTTGCAAGCCCCAACAGATGACTACCACAAGCTCCACTGTGGCAATCATCAAGCACTGACTCTGCTTCTTTCAAAGTCAAACAACACCTAAGGATTAAATCAACCCTGCAACAGTATAATGTTTCACCTATAATAACATAATTCTTAGCGAGGTGACACAACTTTCTACACTCATCTTTGGAGAAAACGGGTGGAAACTTCGAAGTCTGGAGATATATAATGATATCTCCATACCAAGGATCTTGTAAAGAAATGAGAAATAAATGTTCATCAGGAAAATTTCCTCGTGAATAATTTCTTCCTCAAAAGGTAGCTTTGATATCAACTCTGCAAATACTAAAGATTTCTTTAATTTAGCCAACATGAATTCGAGATTGAATTCTTGCAAATTGACAATCCATCTATTATATTTTCCCCCAATCACTTGCCTACTGAGGACAAACTAAAATGGATTGACGGCTGCTAAGACAAACGTTTTTCAAAGTAGAATGTAATGTCGAAGGCATTGGACAACGTGGACAACTGCCAAAGCCAATTTTTTGATGGGAGAATAGCGTAGTTCAGGGCCTACCAAGCCTCAACTTAGGTAGTAGGTTACATGCTCACAGAAAGCATCATCTTCCTAAACCAAAACCATACCGATGGTTGATTTTGCTGCTGCGAGATACAAAAGGAAGTATCTGTTAGAATCTGGTGGACTCAATAATGGAGCAGAAGTTAATTCTTTTTTCAAAGCATCAAAAGATCGTTGCGCAAAATCATCCCATAAAAATGGGACTCCTTTCTTAAGCAAACACATAAATCCTTTTGTAATCTTGGCATAATTTGCTATGAACCTCCTCAAGAAATTTTCCTTTCCTTGGAGACTTTGAAGTTGACGAATGGAAGACAGGGGAGGCAACTGAAGCATTGCCTCAACCTTAAAGGGATCAACACAATCCCCTCTATCGATACGATGAATCCTAACAACCAACCAGATGTGATGACAAAAATTGTTATGATACCAGCTTCAAGAAAGATAGAAAGATAGATCAATGCCTTAGAATTCAGCCTCTTCGAGGGGGCAACCTCCTTTACATTACATAAATGAACAATTCTTCGATGATTCAAATGACAAAACCTCCTTTCTAT
>APFE031225537.1:0-32087 GCA_000404065.3 Pinus taeda | reverse complement strand
AAACTAAAATTGATATATTTACAAACGCAGAAATAGGTATATTTAGAAAATTCATATATTTGCATCCAGAATTATATAATAATGCAGAAATTGATTGATATATTTAAAAATGAAACGCTGAAATTGATATATTTAAAAAATAATAACTCCCAAAAAAATTTCATCACTCGCCTCTCACTCTCTCCCGCTCCACTCTTAATCTCCCGCGGTTAGACTGAACTTGGGTAATTTGCGTCATTTTTCACATTCAACACTGAAATCAGGATGAGTGGTTGCCATGGATTTTTAATCTCCTCCTTAACCTCAATCAATATTTCCTCTGTAAAATAAGTAGTTGTTTTCAACGTGCAACCTATGATCAGTTGCAAAATAAATTATTGAAGTGCTGCAAAATCGTCTCCAATCTTCGGCAAGAACAATGATGGTGTTTACTAATACTCTTATAACATATTAACTTCATCAATCGTTTAAAAATTAGAGAGCGATAATCTTAAAAAAAAAATACCATTAGCAATGAAGAAATTGTTTCCATATGGACGCTGGTGCAAAGCATTATTCTCTGGGCCATAGTTACCAAGTTGGAATTTGAATTTGTATTTGAATTTGATTAGATTAGAAAAAATTTGACTCTCTAAAATTTAATATAAAAAAAATTCGCCAATATACATCTTACACTATTATTAATAACATTTTTCCTTAAATTTTGAATAATCTAAATTAACAATTTAATTATATTTGAGAAGTTGCAAATAAATTTAGACTTTGAAATTAGTAGAAACAATTATTCTTCAATGGAAGTGAATGAGATATTGAAATTAGTAGAAACAACTCCTCTTCAATGGAAGTGAATAAGATACAATGGGGAGATCAAATTCTTTAACATTAAAAAAAGGAATCCTTAAAATTATAAGTTGGTCAATCAAAATATAACTAATGCTATAATTTTTAATGATCAATATTTAGACAATTTCCTAATTACTAACTGAATATAGATAAAAAGTCATTAAATTAGAGCTATCAAGAATAATCAAATTAGAAATATTTTGCTATTTTCTTAATTGTACCAAAAGATAGTAACCAACACTTTAGTTTTTAATGACAAATATTTAGGCAATTTCCTAATTACTAAAATAATAAAATATAGATAAAAAATAATTAAATTAGAATTATCAAGAATCATCAGATTAGAACTATCTTGCTGTTTTCTTGATTGTTTAAAAAATTTAGAAACCATATTATATTTTCTTTACAAATTTCTTAAAAGAAAAACTAAATTACAACCAATTTAAAAAACTAAATTACAACCAATTTTATTATGAATAAATAATTTCAATTACATTACTCACTCATCAAAGAATATTATTTATATATATATATATATTATATTAATTTGTGGAAATTTATTTTATTGTATTTTATTGTTAAATAAATAATATAAAAACTATTATTAATTTTATACGGAACTTTTTTTATTTAATATAAAAATTAAACAAACATTGAAAAATAATGTAAAATTAATAAACAAATCAAATTTACTAACACATCAAAATAACTTTGATATAAATAAAACTCTGATTTTTTAATCATTAATCACAACATTATTGCAAAACAAACACGGAAAATTACTAACACATAAAAATAACTTTGATATAATAGAAATCTGATTTTTTAATCATTAATCACAACAGTATTGCATAACAAACAAGGAAAATTAAGTTTTTAACATCTCAATAATTTTAAACATTTATATAAATGGAGAATTACGTTCAGCTGTTCAATATCTACAAGTGCAAGATGAAATTAATGCACAGAAATAGAAAATAGAATACGAACAACTTCTTGAAAAACACCAATCAAATAAAATTTTAAAAATAAATTTGGAAGACTGATGTGTCCGAACAGCGTATTAACGGCCGAATCGAACCGAATTGCCGAATTTTCGAATTCTTCAGCCCGATTCGGCCGAATTTGATAACTATGCTATAGACTAACCACACAAAACAAAGATGCCATGTAAAACAAATCTATCCCAAGTTCCTGACATGTAGATCCCTACACTTGCATTCTTCATATAATTACAAAAATGGCATGTATATAGCATATTTTCACATTCCTTGGATAAGCACAGGTGCTCCCTAAGATCTTTGTTCTCCTTCAACGTTCTAACATGGAAATCAGTTACGTCGTCATAGCAACAATATTTTGCATCATCCTTTCAATATTTCATGAATTTCACTTGAAAAATATTCAATATTTTGACCTTGATTAGTAGTCTTGGTTGGCCATGGAGTCAAACCAAAAATTGAAATTGGCCCCAATATGAAATTTCTGAAAATTAAAATTTCCATGAAATCTTTATTTTCCAAATTTTTATTCTTCTTCCTATCAACAAATATAAAACCTTTGAAAACTTAAAATTAAATTCTTAGTTTCTAAAATTATTTATGTACAACTCTTACCTATAAGCAATGTTGATCAAGTGTAATCCACCTTCCAATAATACTAGGCTAACATTCGAGTGTTGGACATTATGCCTTTGTGCTCCTAAAATTCAAAAATTAAAATAGGCATGCACCACATAAAATATTCAAACAAACAATTTGATACATACCACAAAAATGATATTTGTTGTTGACCAAAGAAAGATGCCATGTAGTCAAATATTAGGTCATAAAATTGATGAGAAAAATTTGTAGTTGCCTCATTTTCTTGAATAGTTTGCAGTTACCTCCTTTTCTTGAATAGTTTTCTGACATGTGTCTTCTTGCACACAACAAGAGTCACACTGATATTGTTGACCAAAGAAAGATGCCATGTACTCAACTATTAGGTCATAAAATTGATGAGAAAATTTTGTAGTTGCCTCCTTTTCTTGAATAGTTTGCAATTACCTCCTTTTCTTGAATAGTTTTCTGACATGTTGCACACAACAAGAGTCACTGCTTTCTTTAACTTTAAGATTTTCTTGAAAATATTGTTGTTGGTCATCTTCTTCCCACTTGCCTATGAGCAATTCTTCTTAAAATATAAAAAAAAAATAAGATATTTGAGGGTTTTTTGGAGTTCCCTGATATCTTCTTTTTCTTAGGACAAATTTATTTAGGAAAAACATAGATGAAGCCATTTTGAAAACCCATAAAAATAGTACCTAAAGTGAATACCACAAGGGATGATATATAACCAATCAATAGCTTCTTTCCACCTTCCATAATGAGTTCAAGAATTTATGAAACCTAGCAAAAAAATTTATAATTTGTTCCAACGATGTAGTAACCCCAAAGATAAAACATGGCTCTGAGGAAACAATACCCATGACATCTAAAGAGGAAGCAATACCCATGACATCTAAAGATCGATGAAAAACCTTTAAAATTTGTAGGAAAAAAAAAGACATGAGATCTTGCAATGAATAATCTAATTTTAAAACCTAACTTTAATACCAGATTCACAAAGATAACTAAATGTGACAAGGTTTTATATTAAAAAGTGCATTAGAAAAAAATAAAGAAAACAAAACTTTATAACTCAAGAAATTTTAGTATAATAAAAACACAATGAAAAACAACAAAGAAAACATTCCTGTGATACTCAAAGAACTAGAATCGAGCTAATTTATATTCTTCAATTTCAAATAGCTTCACTCATTGCATTCTCTTCACGCTTTTTCCACTCTCAACCTATGAACCCTTTCAAATTATTCCTTTCTCATATTTATTTTGCCCCTTACGGTAATTGTCTAATTAGTTACGGAACTAACTCTTGAATTGGTTAAAAAAACACATTTTAAATCGTTGTAAAAATGGTTTATCTAAAGGCATTTTAAAATAAAATTACAAATTTTGAAATAATATATATATAAAAATATATAATACTCGATATTGGCCCTTTAAAAGAATGCGTTTGGGTTCTATATTATAACACAACATATAGGTTGTCATCTTTTAATATTGCTGTAGTCTAATTAGCCGGAGGAATTGCCCAGAAAGTTATGGAAATTCCAGTTATATTTAGAGAAAATTCGACAATGATTTTTGTAAATCCAAGTTATAATTGTTAAACTTCAAAATTTTAGGTGTCTTAAACGTTTTTGATGGTGTTGAATCCATTTCCACCATCAAAACATGATTCAAACATTATCACTAAAAGATTTTTTGAATTTTTTTTGCCCGGATTCAGGCCACTTTTGACCGTCCGGGCAATTCCTCTGCCTCAGTAGATGACTCCTTTAATATTCAATTCTCATTGAAAATTCATATGAGCATGTCCTTGCAGATGTTTCGTGGAAATGCGATGGAGGATGGATGTCAATGTGCATCCAGTTTACATGGGCAGTGCCCATTGGCTATTTCTGTAGATGAGGATGGTTCCCACGAGATGAATGTGGACCTTATATCACCAGATAGGAAGTTTAGACAATCCACTCTCTAGGATCTATTTTGACTTTATCTCTCCTGCACTTTGACCTTTCGGAATCTCGTTGATTTGGAGCTAAAGGATTGTGGACCATCGATTTGTCTTAGATATCAACTCTTTCTACATAATGGTACAATCTCTAACTCCATAAGATAGAGACCAGGTTCCCTCTTTTTGTTAGCAATAGGAAATTACAGCCTTGGCAGTTTCATATTTTAAAAAGGCATATAATAGTCTGGAAGTGGAAGGTGCGGAATCACACATATGGGCAGTTGATGAATATCTTATAATGTTTAGTGATGATGACAATGTGGAGTTGTATAAGGAGGTTAAGGTGGAAAAACTGAACAAGGATATTAAATCAATGAAAGGAGTCCACATGGATGGACGGTAGAAATTTTTGCCCACTTCATAGACATCTCTCAGGAGGACCTTCTACAGATTATTGAGGAATCGAGGATGAGAGGATTCATACATCCTCATTTAAACTCAACCTATATTTCCCTTATTCCAAAGAAATCGGAGGCGGAAACCTTTGCTAATTATTGTCCAATATCACTATGCAATCTAACATACAAGATTATCTCTAAGGTAATTGCCAACAAATTAAAAACATCCTTATCAAAATTCATCTCACTTGAGCAATATGGTTTTCTAAATAACATAATAATCCATGATGCAATGGTTGTTGCACAAGAATGTAGCACAGTATTAAGTCAAAAAAGATGAATCCAACAATAATGAAGGTAGATATAAAAAAGCTTATGATTGCTTAGATTGGGGTTATCTGAGACTGGTATTGCACAAAATTGGAATAAACGCAAATATTTTTGAATGGATCATGGGATGTGTGACTACAGTACGTTATGTTGTAATAATTAATGGATGCCCATCCAAGTTTTTTGTTGCGGGAAAGGAACTTAGACAAGGATGTGTGTTATCCCCCCTTCTTTTTATACTGGCAATGGATGGAATAAGTTTGAAAATTAAAAAAGTTGTGACCACTGGTGAATTTGAAGCACTTAAAATCAACAGACATGTCTCTGTCTCTCATAGTTTCTTTGTTAATCATATCTTGCTGATGGGTATGATAAACAGACTTAAATGGTATTCACTTTCGTTAATTCTAAAAAAGTTTAGGAATGCCACGGGTCTTGTTCAAAATGAACAAAAATCCATCATCTTATATGGATCATGTAACCATGATGATATAAGCTATATCTAGAGGTGCTTTGGGGTAAATGCAATAAATTTAGATAATGGTATGAAATATATGGGGTATCACCTAAAACCAAGAAGCTATAAAAATGTTGATTGGATGTGGTTGGTGGAAACATTCTACTCCAAGATTAAGGGATGGGAATACAGATGTTTATCAATGGGAGGACGTATCATCCTCACATAGTCAGTTCTTACACAGCTGGGGATTTATTGGACACACTTGTTATGCATTCCGCAGATGATCATAAATCTACTAAATTGCATAATGGCAAGCTATATTTGGTCATGTGCTAGAAGGAGCTGTAAATATCACTTGGTCAAGCTGGAGAAGATTACTAGACCAAAAATATTGCGTGGATGGGGTGTGATAAATCTTAAAAATTTTGGATGGGCATTAATTTTAAAATCTTTATGGAGGGGCATAAAAAATAGAGGCATATGGGGAAAGGTGATTTGATTTAACTACATGAAAAATAAGGAGTTTTCCTTTTGGATGAGACAAGGAGAAACTGGGAAAAACTGTGGTTCACAGATATGGAACAATTTTAACATGGTCAAGAACATCCTCCTCCAGAACATCTTGTGGATTTTTGGATCGGGTAATAGTATTATGTTGGGAAAAGACATCATTATAGGAGTAGGTGAGTTCCCACTTGGTACAATGGAACTAATAAGCCATCTGAACATAAAAGTTATTTTCATCCTGAGCCAGTTGATCAATGACTGGAATGGTAACATTCTAATCTGGCTTGACTCCATCCAACCGAACCTTGCAGGAGAGTACAAATTGAAAAGGCTACAACTTGTAAAATCACTAAAATATGCAGGGATATGTTATGACAACAAAGGGGATTGCATCACATGGGCTGGCAAAAAGAAGAAATGAAGAGAGATAGAGGTGGTGGACTGCTATCTCAAATTATGCTTGAAGAAGCTACAAAATGTGGAATATTGTTGGTTTTATAAGTTCTCGCAAATCAATATTCCTATAAAAATTATTTTTTTCCTTTGCTTAATGGTGAGCACCAGTATTGTAGCAATAATTATGCAACTCCTGGGGCTTCCTACTTTACTTTTATCGACCCGGTAGTACGTAACAAACTTGGAAGTGACGATGCTGTATGCATAAGTAATAACTCTTACTGCAAGCTGTCACTTGATCAGCTGACACAAGATCACTAGGAGCTCAAGCCAACTTCTATGAGTTTCCAAAAGAAGCTTTTGACTGTAATGAAAGAGAGCTAACTCTACAGAGGCTACTCTATTTGCAAAAAGAGAAGGAAGACTGAAATGTAACACAAACCCTAGCAAACCCTAATTTATCCAACTAACCCTACTTTTGCAGAAAAAGAGATAGAAATTGACGAAATGAATTCCATTGACTGCTGGGAAGGTGAATTACATCTATTTAAACTACTTCTGAAAGAAAATAAGAAAAGAACAACTTTTTGTATTTTTTGAGTGTTTTTATGTGAAATTATTATGCTTGTAATTTATCGGATTGTGATTGTGGCAGAGGTTTGGTGGCGATGGAGGATGGATTTGGTTTTTGAAAAGGCGGAGGAAGGTGTGAAGAGGTCCTAAGAATCCCCTAGTACCCTTCTGAAGACTTCCCTTGCAATCAGACTTCGAAAAATCGCTCACAAGAAATTCTAAAGGAAGCTGCAGGGGATCTACAGGAAGATCTATATGAGGATCTATGGGAGGAGGCCGAGGGCTATTTTTGGAGGTTTTGAAGGTGGAAAACTGATGGGAAAGGGTAATTAAAGGCTAGACGAAGGTGTTGAGGTGTCTAGAGCTTGTCAAGGAAGATCAAGAGGGAACAGGATGGTTGGATTTGTTCAAATGGAAAGAGGGAAGCTTATGGAGAAAAATGCAGAAATTAGGGCAGATTGGTGAAATATTGCAAATGATTTGGGAAATCTATGAGAAGTGAGTTGATGTTGGCTGCTTTATGGATGTATGGTGATTTTAGATGCCCTGCAAGAGATCTGCACATCTACTTACGAAAATTGATCAAAGAAAGGACTAACTATACCATGAAAACAAAATTTTCTCTAGCTTGACCTAATTTCTGACCTACAAACAGAAAATGTTGAACAGTAACCTTTGAATAGAAAAGCATGTAGAGAGATCTATTGTAAAAGAACAGGAAATGATCTAGGCAACTGAATCTGAAGCAATACATTAATCTTTCCAAATCAAGTCATCACACTAGAAATTGCATGGGAGAGCAACACTGTGGTTTTGGTGGCAACAGTAGTCCTTAACCCCTAGAAAGGGAGAAAGGAGATCAGGGCCTGTTGTTGGCCTTTTTGAATCTTAACCTATCACTGCATTAGCCTACTTGAGCAACTGAAACAAAAACAACTATGCAAACCATCAAAAGCAACCTATTCTAAACAAGGTAGAGTGAATCTATGTAACATAAATTAACTCATGAACTGAAGCAAAAAAATATAAGTACAAGGCAAGAGGTGTTGGGCAGCTTGGGTTGAGCTTTAACCCAAGAGCTTCAGCCATCTGAAAGAGATCAATGTTGGCTCAAAAACTGTTTCATCTCCATTATCAAAAATAAAAGTCACATTACATAAAATGTTCTAAAAAAGGAAGCTCGAAGATGAGCTGAATAAGTGTTGCAAAAAAGTGTGAAATTTCTACTAATGACTGTCTAACTTACTGAGGCTCTAAGCCCCCTTATTTATACAAATGGAGTCCCCCAACAACCTTCCTAAAATCAAGGAGCTCGGCTTCCTAGAATTGGAGATAAACAACAGTCCTTCTTTACTTGCTCGGCTGCCCCTTGGATGCATCAATGTGGCTGCTTGTGCTCTGAGTTGGTAATAGAGGATTCAAGGAAAGGGGTCATAAATGAAGGAGACACACACCTACAAATCCTCTTCCCTATTTTCCTTGAATATTTGCTGCCATTTGCTCATAAATCCTTTGACTTTGTCCAAAATTGACCAAAAAATCAGCATAAAGCACACATTAGACTACATGGAAAAATGACTAACCTAATTCACTCTATTAGCATAAATATAGTAAAAAAACATGCAATAAACTAATGAGAATGGTGGATTAAGTCAAATTAAGAGGCAAAATGAGCCCATATAATTACCTATTTTTGGGCTCATCATCACCCCCTACTGAATGGGTTGTTCATCCTCTGAGCAACTAGTCTATATCTTCATCCTTGATGGCTCTGATAGATTCCCTGACATCCCATGCTTCTGATATGATATCTTTCTCTTTATCATGCAATCCTTCCTTTCTATCCACCTCTTCCAACTCTTTCTGTTCTTGCTCCTCTTTTATTCCTTCCAACAGTCCTAGCAGTAGTGGAGGACTGAATTTGAGGCCAATCCAATTGACCTTCAAACTTTCATAGAGTACTTATATAGTGGCACTCTCCTCAAGGCTTCTCTCATCCTGTTTGGGGAGTGATACTCCCTGATCTATAGGTTGTGTGGCAAAGTGTCCCACCTTCTCATGCAGGAATGAATGCAGTCTTCAAACAATCTCTCCATGTCCTCGAAATGTGCAATAGCATGGGCCTGCTCATCGATATATTTGGGGACAATTTGAGGATTAGCTACAAGGTATTTGTGGGCACTGATGAGAGCCATGGGGTCTTCTAGCTCTGCTCTAATCATCAGAGGTTCATTTAGCTCTTTTTCCATCATTTTTTGGATTTTTGTTGCCCTTTTCTCTTCATGGCTCATCCGAGATGCAATGGCCATCAGCTGCAATTCTCCTCACACAACATTGGGGTCCCATAGGTTCATATCAGTAAGGGCCATGTTGTGTAAATAAAACTCTGGTAGCTTCGCTTTGTCCCCAGCTGAACTATGATCACATAGATCCATGAATTAGCCATAATCTTGAAAAGGTATGGTGCCTCTCTGGGCCAGAGTCTTGATTCGGAACTGGAGCCACCGATCCTTGAGGTATATTGCATATGATTTGGCTGGCTACCTGCACTGTAGTGCCTTTATAGCCCAACTGGCCATGTAGGCTAATTGGGCTTCCCTTTCCTGTAGTTGCCTTCTTAAGATCAACACCTCATTTTTTGCCTGGGGTTCCCTTTCCTGTTGCTGTCTTATTAATATCTCACTTTTTGTCTAGGGTTCCTTTTCCTGCTGCTGCCTTTTTAAGATTAGCAACTCATTTTCTACCTGGGGTTCCCTTTCTTGCAGCTGCTTCTTTAACATTTCATTTTCTGCCTCCAATTGAGCTCTTCTGATGCTTTCTGTATGCCTGACCATGCTCAATTATTTGCCCATTTTTCTCAATTTGTTTTCCATATGCACAATGTCTTCCACCCCTTTTGATTTTGTAATCTGCATCCATGTAATGGTTCTTACTCTTCCTTTTCCAGCTCAAAGAAAAGAGGGACTACAAACTTTTGTGGGATGATTTTCCCTTCTTCCAGAAGGTTGTAATAAGAGCCTAAATTAGGTTGAGGGTCATGCTCTAGTGTCTCTTTTGCCTTATCTTTCTCCTTGGTCTATTCTTCTGCCTTCTTTTCAAGATTCTCAGTCTCTTGAAGCTTTTTCAATGTCTCTTGTAGAGCGGTCTGTACCTCCTGTAGGACTGTTTTAGAGTCCATAAGTTTGATCCTTTCTTTCCAAGTAGAAGCTCTAGAGCTTCCCCTTTCATAGGTAATGGGGGTTTTGGATGGAGATTCCTCCTTTTTGATAGTAGGGGCATCTTCAATGATGATGGGCTCCTTTGAAGGTGGCTGAGGCTTCCCCATCTTTATTCCGGTGCCTTTTCGAGCCTTGAAGTACATGGATGGTTGTCTTTTCCTTTTCCCTTTGGGCTTGGCTAGAGTACTAAGTGTAGAAAGAACAGTTGTTGCCTCCCTTGCTAGTGTCTTAGGAGACACTTCTTCCTGCTTTGCTTCTTCTTCTTCTTCATCTACTGTTTTTCCTGTTTCGGCTGGTTTTTCTTCTGCTATCTCTGATTTTGTTACCTCCTCTTCCTGCTTAGCTTCTTCTTTTCCTATCGCAACCTTTTTCTGAACTATCTTAGGCTTCTTCCTTTCAGTTCTTGGCCTCTTCTTTTTCTCTGTTGTGGTTTTACCCTTTTCTACTTTTGATTCTTTCTTCTTCTCTGCTTTAGGCTCATCTTTAGTGGTGTCATGTTTCTCCTTTCCTATCTAGTTTTCTTCTTTTTTTTTGTGGGGGGTTGCTCTTCTTCCATTTGAGTGTTCTTTTCTTCTTCATGGATTTCCTTCTCAGCTTCCCCTTTTTGTTCTTCCTCTTCACTTTTAGATGGACTAAGGTCATAAGTGAGAGTTTTTATATCATCCTCTTTAGTCATGTTTCTGAAAATCTCCCAGGCTATGGGGATTGTGAAAGTGTGGAGGGCATCCTCCACCAACAATTTAATTAGCCCATGGTGAGCCAATTGGTCTGGAACTCTTGCCTTCAATTTGGTGCTAGATTCTATTAAGGATTGGAGGAAAAAATATGGAACACTGAGTTTTCAGGATGTAGGAAGGTCCATGCCATATCGTAGTTCAAATAACAGTCTGAAATGGTACCCATAAACTAAATTATGTTGTATCTTCCTTCATAGGAGATGTATTTCATAATCTGATAACTGACCTCACTCCATGGGTAAGCTATACTTGTTCTCCTGATGCCATTCTTGTCCTCCACAGGATGTTCATTAGGCTGGAAAAAGATTTTCTTGGCAACTTGACCTAGTGGTTTTTATTCCTTGCTCCAGGGTAGTCCAAGTGGGAGATTTGTAATCTTACTGATGAACTCAGGGGTGATTTCTATGGTTAGACCCCTAAAACTGACAGTGGCATGGGTTCTTGAGTGAGATTTTAAAGAAAATATAAATTCCTCTGTGACTTCATCATCATGTCCATGCAACTTTTCAAGGAAAGGCATCCAATTTGCTCTGGTGAAGAGGGCTACCGCTTCTGGATGTTCATGCAGCTTAGTTGAATTCAGAGGCTCCTTCCTCATAAAACCCCCTGTCACGAAGAGGGAGGCAGAAAGTTTCAATCCTGAAAACAAAGGAACAGTTGAGGTTTTCTTTTAAGAAACAAGGAGAGAGTTTTTGTGTTCTTTCTTTCAAACAAAAACAAATTGCAACTTTCCTTCCTTCCAAACTCCATTCTCTAGACTCACATTACTTCTATGTCTGTTTGAGGGAAACAATATCTTAAAGAAACAGAGAACATACAAAATTGTGTTTTTTTCCTTTTTACAAAATAAGTAGACTACCCAATGGAAGTTCACTCTTTACAGGCTTAATTTTCTAGAGTTGCATCATTTCTTTACATAGGAGAATACCACGGAGGAGAAAGAGACAGTATTTCAGTGCAAAGAGCAAATGGAGAAATTGTATATATATATTTTTAAAAACACAAGCAGACTCTGTTCTCACTTTCCTTCCATTTTCAACTCAATTCCTCGCTTGGAATCACACTACCCTTTGTATGTATATGGAAATGCAGAGTGTGTTTTCACCGAACCTACCTTTTTCAGCCCAAATTTGTTATAAAATCCTAAATTTTGCTCTGTGATGCTACTCACTGGCCTTCCTATAGAAAGCTTCGTGTAGGACTGTGTTTTCGCTCCTGTAGAGTCCGATAATGCACCTGTAGAGCCCGATAAGTGGGCAAATTCAAAGAATACAGAATTCGACTGTTTCAATGCTCTGGGGGTGGTAGGTAGGCTGCTACAGTCAAGAGCTCATCGAAACAAATGAGAACAAAGGTGGTAAAGGCGGTGGACTGCAGCGTACTTAAGCTTATGGGAGCGTTATGCAGTGATAAGGTGAGGTGGCAAGAAGGGTACATTACCCTCATCCAGACCGTTGGTCCCTACTTCAGTGTCATTATGAAACTTTTATGCCACTTGCCGCAATTATTTCAATCATTCCCATTAGATTCTGCCACTACCTGTCTTGAGATTTTTTTGAGTTGACCGAACACACGTGCTAAGTGCACTTGCTGAGCACAGTTTGAACTGAACAAGGGTGGCCAGTTAGCTGGCCACCAATCTAGTTTAATCACAACCATCTCACTTGTTCATGCAATTTTAAAGTATACACATGCAACAAAGGAACGAGTTTAGTCACTTACCTGTTAGTCAAGAATTGCCTGCTACCGTGTTGTTGCATGCTTAGACTTTGGCGTTCTATCAATGGATTTCTGTTGTTGGCGCCCGTGGATTCTGGATTGGTGGCTCAGCTATCTTGTAATGGTGATCTTCGATTAGGATCGGACTCCTTGCGCGTTCTACACATCTGTGGCTACACTGACCCTGCCTCTAGAGCTCGATTTTTAAGGGAATCGGCTGCTATTGGAATCCTACAGGATTTCTTGTAGCTGCTTCTCCCTCTTTTGAATGCTCTAAATCTATTTTTCTCTGCAAAGATACTATTCTGGCTATGCTTTCAAAATTCCAAATACTTATCCAGGCGGGTTGGAAGACGTACAGAGATCAAAACAGTCTAGGAAAATGACAGATATTCCACAAAGATTCACATAGATTCTCAATATAAAATAAAAACCCTTATTACTGATTTGGGTTTCTCCGTAGAACCTTCTTACCAGTAACCGATTTCAGTGAAAAGCCCAAAATAGATCAGGGTGAAGATCCGGATTGTAAGGGCTCATAGCCATCAGCTGCACCACCGTGTAAGGCACTTGCTGCTGCTCTGTCCATCGATCTCTCCCTCATGATTCAAACATAACTATAAGAATCAAGTGGGCTATGGCAAAAGCAGGGTAAGTATCTGGAATCTTCTGAGTTGGTGTGAACAGGGGAAAATGTCTGTATTGTGTATGAGTATGTGGAGGGTACAAGCCTGAGAGAAGCCCTGAGCGGTAGAAGAATGCTATCTTCATGGCTTTCCAGGATGCAGATCGCCCTTGATGTGTCTTTTCGTCATTATGCACGTTTGGGTTGCCTTCACAAATACATGAAACCCAGCAGTGTGATCGTTGCGGCTCCTGGTTTCAGGGCAATGAATGAGCAGACTGAGATCGTGGATCGATCCTCGGCTCAATGATTCTTTCCCGGTTGATGGTGCTAAGAAAGTTTCACGACTTGCAGATCGTGGATCGATCCTCGGCTCAATGATTCTTTCCCGGTTGATGGTGCTAAGAAAGTTTCACGACTTGCAGTGATGTGTTTGGATGCAAATCCTAGCGGTAGACTTGTTATGACGCATGCAGCTGGCAAGATATCTAAAATTTTCCTGATATCCAAGAATTGGTCGGAAAAAATAAATGCAAATAAAACCATGCTTACTAGCACATTTGGGGACAGATAGTGCATAAAACAATTTTTTTCTTCATATCCTGGGGCTTGCATATCTATGCTCAGTGCAAGTTTCATTCATCTCATCTGGAGAATCTCTGTATTATTAGCACATTTGGGGCCAGAGAGTGCAAAAGGCCATTTTTTCTTCATATTCTGGGGAGTGCATATGCTTCATTCTTCCTGTCTGGAGAATCTCTGTGTTACTTCTATTCATTTTTATTATAAGACGAGCAGCCACATTGGCTTTCCACAGTGCTACAGATCTCAACACAATAACTGCCAGTGATGTCATTTTGGAAAAGTTCTCAACACAATCGATACCTGTGATGTCATTTTAGAGAAGTTCGTTTTATGTTAGCTATTGTGATTTATGCATGTCGATTTCTGTTGTAGTTTTTTTGCTTCCATTTCAGGATATTTTCAAAATCAATCATCCAAATAAAGATGATTAAGAAACATAAAAAATAAATTATTCACATTGCTTATGTTCAACAAAATAATTATAAAAAAATGTTCACATATTATATATAATTCATCTGAATTACAATCTATAATTTTCCGACGCATCAGGCAGAGCATTGCAGTAAAGCATGGACGTAGTAGATGGCAAAATTGATTTATCTATAGTTATCAAACAGGATAAAGTCTTAACACAAACAGGAGTCTGCCTTCTAAATTAATACCTGTACCTAAAATTTGACAAATACTTTGTTATCAAACAGGATAAAGTCTTAACACAAACAGGAGTATGCCTTTTAAATTAATACCTATACCTAAAATTCGACAAATACTTTGTTATCAAACTTAGCAGATGAAGAGGCTAAGAATGTAACTTATTACATGCAAATCACAGGAATTGCATTCCAGAATTTTAGAACATATTAACTCTTCTCTTTGATAGGTTCTTCATGAGTCTTTGATGTAGTTCCAGATGTAACTGATTGAGTTGGAGATATTGGAATATCCCGTGGTGAAAGTCGTCGATTTCCACTGGCAAGGCCTTTTGGAACTGGTTACAAATACATTTAATGCGATCAATAGTAATAGTAACACATTCTACCAAAGCATTGGAAAGAAATAAAATCCACTTTGACGATAGTAAATAAATAAATAAATAAACCAAAGTTATAAAATGAAAAACCAAAGATATAAAATGTACCTGGAGTAGAATCATTAACTTGTGCCCCCATGACATCATCCGCCACATCTATAACAATCAGCCATTGAAAAAAATTGAGTTTCATATAACATGTTTTATTTCAGATAGAATGATAGCTATAGTATTGTTTTATACTCTAAATATGCAGGTGAAAAGGAGTTTGAACTTACTCTCACATGTGCTAACAGGCGGCACAACAATTTTGCAGAGTAGGGAGGAGAAGAGCTTTTGTTTGATTAATCGAAACTCCAACGATCTCACTGTTATTGGTAAAGAGCAGACATAGGCACATGACATTGGCTTTCACAGTTGCCTCAATAGCAGAGCAACACTGGGGGCTTACACTGTCGACTTTTCCATTGGTAACAAAATCAAGGCAGGGATATAAGCCCAATAATTGTGTTACACAATTGTTTGCAAGACTAGAGGAAGAGGCAGCTTGCGCCGAATTTGTTGGTCCAGCCATAAGCAGGACCAAAATGGGGATTATGGCGATAACATGCTCCATTGCCATTGAAATTGAAATTGAAATCTCTGCAGACACCTTGACCCTTAAATATCTGAAAAAATTCTACACACTGTAAATGTAAATGTAAATGTCTACACACTGCAAATGTAAATCTGAAGCACAATTGTGAGACTATAAATAAATAAAGATAAACGGCGATAAATAAAAATGAATGAAGATAAACTCCCATTAACAGTTGTTTCACTCAATAAATCTAACAGAAACTATACTCAACTAACACTTCCATACAAAAAATACCCTACTAAAAGACTTGTAAGCAATTTTTCTTTAGTGTAAGTTTTGGTGAAGCACCTGTTTTACTGTATAATTGCATACAACCTAACACGCTATTGGACTATGAACACACTAGTGGACTTGGACTATCTAACACACTACTGGACTGGTATCTATGCATTCAATCGAACAATTGAGTTGAACAAGGAGAGTAGAATGATGGGTCGTTTCATTGGTTAGTTAGAGTTCGCGGGACTTGGACTATTTAACACACTACTGGACTGGTATCTATCCGTGCAATCGAACAATTGGGTTGAACAAGGAGAGTGGAAGGATAGGTCGTTTCATTGGTTAATTAGAGTTCGCGGTTAATGTTAAGATGAGTTAAAGATGCTACCTGCATGTTTCAGTGCTTCAGTTCGTTCACATTATTATTTATTTTTTTGTTTCTTTGGGAGGTCAAGTGAGTCTAATAAATAACTTCTACTTACGTTTTCACAAGTCTAGTTTTTCCCATTTCGGCTCTCCTGTTAATACGTGTACGTGGCAGAGTAATGTATTACAGATCTCGAGTTTCATGTGGAGACGTTCTCTTTAAAGTTTAGGCATCATGTAATCGTTGGGATAGTAATAGTGTTGGTGTATTTAGAATTGTTAATTAAAGTGGTATGTGGAATTGTAATTGTTAACTTACAACAACCTAAAGTGCTACCTAGACGTATAATTCTGAACCTACAATAAACAACAGTTAGAATTGTTAACATACACTTACCACAACTAACACTTAGAATTGTTAACATACAGTAACCTAAAATATTACCTGGACTTGAAAGTGTTACCATTTGATGCCACTCCGTGAAGAGGCATGAAATGGTGCGTGGCCGTCGACTGGCTGCAGGTCGGATAGCCTCGGCTGTTATAACATCCTTATCCCATAGTTCTGGATTTGCTCGAATTGAAGGCAGATGCATTGGCCTTTGTGACAGATGCCATAAAGCCCTCAGGCTCTGAGAAATAGGCAATTCTTACCAGATCGGTCCAGTTCGAAGTCCATACACCAATCTTAAGCATTGTTCCATCAGGAACCAGAGAGACACGGTAGACGCGAAGGCTGCCATAGCTCAGGAATAAAAAGAAGACGATTTGCCTATATTTTCATTGAACGAAACCTACAAATTCTTGCCCGTATAGACGGCCTCGGGGCCCACTGACGAGGAATTATAAGCAGGGTCTAAGAACACGTTGGTAGTCCAGTCCTTGCAACCCCCATAAGGCTCCTGGATTGAGTGAGACTGTTTAGAACAAAACCAACCCTCCTGGTTTCATAACGAGCTTATGAATTCAATTTTGTGTGTCTCACAAAACAATGAGCAAAACTGACCATAGTGGAAAAGTCACGAAAAATGGCAGTTATTGGTCTCCACAATTGTTTTAACAATTCTAAGTACATGTCATCGGAGCATATCTCAAAACATATTTTTATTTAAAATCTGATGTACTATGTAAACCGTGTTATTGGCACAGACAAATGAGGTTGAATGGATGCCAGCTTTTTGAAGTTAAAACAGTTTGACGAGTTAGTAACTCATTTAGCTTGTAAGTTTGTCTTTGCCGTTCTTTCTGCTTTGTCTGCGTATGCAAAAATTTTAAATTGGTAGGTGTTATTTTGTTGGTTGTAACTAAGAGGATTAGGATTATTCGAGTCTTCGTTGGTCTTCTGTGGTGTGGTATACTGAATATTCCTATAATCAGAATTGTTTTATTTAGAAATTTACAAATTGAGTTTGTATTGTTTTACGAGTTATTGTTGTAAGATCAGGGAAAAGATTAGAGCATTTGCTCAAAGATGTTGCTAGGAGGTCCAGAGAAAAGTTGATAATAATGACTTTTGGTAATAAATGCCTCATGCAGGTTTGTGTTACCTCACGAGTGCAAGTCCTTATGTGAGCTTACAACTCATCATACTTAGCTCATAAGGAAATTAAGCGTTGGAGGAAATTAAACGTAAACGCCAAAAGAAACATAGAGAGTAACCAAAGAAAAAAAGAACAAAGAATGGGTCCCAGCAACAAGGCCGGATTAGGTACCCACGTACAAACTCTCATAACCGGAGAAAGAGAGAAAAACACATAGGAGAAAACTCCCACGCGAAAAGAGAAAGATTTTAGTGTTCAAATTATCATGGAGTTAAAATTTTTGATCCCATAACGATCTATTGAATGACAAGAACATAGGTATGCTCCCATGAAGAAGTACGGGATGTTGAAGTACCAAAACTCTGAAGATGCGAGCCATGAACCCTCAATAAGGTGGGTCGACCTCTGAAGTAGGATTGTTGCAGATGCACACAGATGGCAAACACTGTTAACTTCTTCCGAAAAAAATTTCAGAGAAACTAGACATCAGTAAAGAACCAGAACAGAGCTTCAAACAAAAGCAACACCATTGACCAACAAACAAACAATGAGGTTTGCAAGTATGGAAAATGTCGTACAACACTCTTGAAGTTGTCTGAACACTATCACCATCACATTGATCAAACACAAAATATGAAAATTGTCAACAAAGAAACAACAACAATATCTATCACCATCTAACTCCCCTCTTCCTCCCCCTCCAAACCACAACTGCGAAAAGAACGAGAATCAATAGTCTTCATTGTTAGCGAATTTCCCTCCCTGAAACACAACTGAGGGAACAATGGCAATCAACAATGAACAACAAATGCAACATGACAATATGAATTCTACAAGCATTGGTTCAATTGATCCCACGACCATTCATCGATCCATCCACAGTCGATCCTGATGGTTGGCACTGAACCATGATTCATTCTATCACGTCTCTTCTGTAATGATCTGAATGTAGGACTTGTAATTGACCAAGAATGGTGATCCTTGGGTAATTTCTTCTGAGAAGGATGTGCACATAGCTCAATTTTTGTTTTTTTAGACTCAAAGTTGGGTGCCACAACATTTTAATATGGAATGACATTACCAACCATGTCATCAATATGTTTATCACAATGAACAGGAACATTTGCTTCAAGCACCTCATAGTTGGATGGAGGTGATGAGGCAGAAGCAAGATCGCATCCAAAGCCCGCTCTTGATGTCTGCACTACAGGGTTAATAAGAGCAACAATTCCCTGTCCATTCTTCCCAAGTCCTCCTCTGGTATATCCCATTTTTCTCAGCAATCGAGACCCAATACCAGTAGTATGGTTTTCAAAACAAGGTGTGACAAAGGCATGTGATGAGTCATTATCATCAACATCAGGCTTCTAGCATTCAACATCATCAAGTGTGGAAGAAGGAGAGCTTGGCACCTCCACGTCAATTGTCTCCATCTCAAATTTCTGAAGATGACTAACTTCCAATGCAAGTCCCTGCTTAGACTCTTGTAGCTTTTGAATGACCTCATCCTTCTGAATTAGTTGGTCAGAGAAGGCATCATAATCTTGTACCAAAAAATGGGATTGCTCCAACATTGTTTCTTTTAAACAATTAACTTCCATAAAGGAGGTCAATCTTCTCTTGAAATTCATCGGCAAGCATCTGGAAATATTTCTCTGTGGTTGAATCTAGATGTTCAACCTTCTTGATTTTGTCAGCGATTGAAGTTTGCAACCTATTTTTAAGAGTTGCATTCTCTACTTGCGATAAAGCTACCGCTCACTGCAATTGAATGACCTCATTACTAAGTTCGTTCGCTGCCTTCTTCTCATGAAAGTCTTGCAACCTTTTACCCATCTTGAAAAGACCAAGTTGAAAATGTACTAGCCACAAAACAAGGGTGACTACGACAACAAAAACTACTTAACAATTCCAAAAATGATACAAATCGAACTAATCTAATTAGATTTAGATAACTAACCAACAAACAGTGATCACAAACTATCAACCACAAAACTACTTTACACTTCCAAAAATGATACAAATCAAACTAACCTAGTTAAATTTAGATAACTAGCCAACAAACCCCCTTCACAAACCATCAACCACATGGACATATCGCCATTCTCCAATGAACATCACTTGCAAATGCTCCTAATATTTAAAAATTCCCAGGACCTAAAAAAATGCGTGCCCAAAAATAATTTAAGAAAAATCATTAAAGAAAATCCCTGCTCACTTTTAGTAATATGTTCCCCTTTTTTTGAAATCAAAAGCAAACTGTTTTGTGAAGTTCCTTTCATTTTCTTGACATGTGGGCATTCTGTTGGAAAATTCCAGGAACTGAGATAGAGTTTCTCAGCCTAGCCTCCAATTTGTGTTGAAAATTGTAGCTACACAACTGCCTTCAACCAATTGATGTTCCAGAACCAATAAAATGGAAACGCGTGGTCCATCTGTTCCTCGGCCTCTGTGAAATCCTCTGGGCCTCTGTCGGCGATGGAAATCAGTATAACTTCACAGGAAACCTGTGTTGCTCACATCATCTTCAGTTTGAGCTCTGGTGCATTGAAATGCTAACTACGCTCTGCAAGAAGACGATCAGTACCCATGCCACGCAGCTCTGCCAGATCCACCAATTGATAGTTGCATCAATCCTCAAATGTTGCACCAACTAACAATGGTTTCACTGTCCTCATAAACAATTAGCAAGGCATTTACCAAGAACATGCTCTACAACCTTCCCGAGTTTGAGTTGGACCTGGCAGTCAAGATGAAGTGTAGAAGGAGAAGCGCATACAGTAAATATGCTCTCGATAGCAACAAATTCAAAAAAATAATCAACAGAAAGAGACTAGAAGTCGATGTAGCCGAAAATGGATTTGCAACATATGCTTGACTAAAGGTAGATGTCTGACCAAAAAAATTAGACTGTCGCGCTGGGAAAAATACCACCCTCAGAAGAAGCGGAATATATCTTTGTTTCCGCTGCATGAGTCGAACGGGAAAGGCAGGCTCCAGTGAGCCCTTTGGTCAATGGAATCGACAGATCAAGCCCTCTCATCAATGGAATCCACAGATCGACCAGTAGCACGATGCATCTAACCATATCCCCCTCTCTCGCAAAGCAAGTCGCGAATATCAAACTCAGATCATCAATTTGCAGTAGTCTCACTTATGTTGTTATACACAAATAAATGAGATCTATATTAGGTGGAAACCATCATCTATCATACAGATATTTAGATCTGGAATACGAAATTTTGAGAATTCACTTAAACAAAAAAACATTTAAATCATTAAAAAATGCGAAACTCCAAAAGGGTATTTAGCATGGCAGCTTGCTCTGATATCATATACAAGTATTCTATTACTCACAACCCTTTGTTAATGTATATAGAAAGCCTCCATTATATAGTAATGAAGGATTGATTAAGAATAACGATAACTCGACAGATGCAAGTCCCTATATGACCTTACAACTCGCCATACTTAGCTCATAGGGAAGTGGAGCCCCTATATGACCTTACAACTCACCATACTTAGCTCAAACGGAAGTGGAGCATTGGAAAAAAAAAAACATCAACAAACCCATATTAAATATTTATCCATCCCCTTGGGGATGAGTGTGAAAAAAAACATAGAAGTGAAGCGTTGGAAAAAAAAACTTCAACATACCCATATTAAATATTTATCCATCCCCTTGGGGATGAATGTGAAAAAAAGCATAGAAGAAAAAACAAGTAGGAAATTGCTGAAGCATTCGTGGGGCACAAGCATAAAAAAACATCATCCCATTATTTTCTCCCCGGGACATGGGAGTGATACAAGTAAGGGTAAGTGATAACATTGTTAACTTCATCAATAACTTTATGTGGGAGTGAAACACATAAGGGTAAGCGATAACATTGTTAAAAAAAGTATGGAAGAAAAAACAAGTAGGAAATTGCTGAAGCATTCATGGGGAACAACCATAAAAAACATCATCCCATTATTTTCTCCCGTGGACTTGGGAGTGAAACAAGTAAGGGTAAATGATAAAATTGTTAACTTCATCAATATCATTCTGATTGTTGCTTGGCAGGTTGTCAGTTGAAGGAATAACTTGGATGGTAACAGGATATTTGTATGTTGTTCATAGTTCATTTTGTTCTCCATGAGCTCACACAAAGTTGTAACTGGTGATTCTGAATTATTAACGATAACAATCTACACATTTGAATTTCCCCAACACTAGGCTTCCCGAGTTTTATGACGAATCATTAAACACACATTGTATTCTGAAACAAATTTTCTGTCAAAAAATTTCCATTTTTCAATACCTTTTCTTTTCTTTGTATAAAGTCTCACAATCCAGGAAATAGACATTTTCTATTAACTTTCCAAATATGTAAGTCATACTCATATAAGGGATTGTAGAGTTTTGAGTAATGGGGAGTCAATACAAAACATTAACAATTCTGGAGTTTTGGTGTTTGGAATTGATTTGCAAATAGCCTCACCCGTGTTCTAGCATATTTACAAAGTTAGTAAAATTTCCCAAAATTTGATGCGACATTATTGCCATTTTTTACATTTTTCTCTCATAACAATACATTTTTTTATCTTTAGTTACGAATTTATGGATCAATAAAAGAGGAATCAAAGGCCCTTCTTCTTTCACAATTTAGTGTTTAACAAATCATAATAGTTGTTACGATTAGGTACATTTTGTTAAAAAATAATAGATCAACTTGCTGAAGGCATAAATCCTTCATATGAAATTAGCCTCTAGTGTTGTTTACACCAATGGAAATATCTCAATGAGAATAAAAAACCCTGAAGTGTTGGAAATTACACATGAAATGTTGTATTGCACATAAAAAAAAAAAATGTTAATCTTTGAAATAGGCCTTATAAATTTCAAGACCTTAAATCTCTATATAAAAAATCACTCTTAAAATAATCTAACTCTAATTTTTCATAGTAAAAAACACCCGTAATGATGAAAACATATTTAATGATCTAACTATATTGCTAGAAATTCACTTTAATAGGATTTAATAAATCTCTAAGTTGAAATACCATTCATAAATCACATTGGATACTTATGAATTAGAAGAAATTACTCCATATTAATCATGTTCAATGTATGAATTTGATAAAATTGTATGCCCTTGTGCATTGCACTTTACTTGCACCTAGTGTTTCAAAGAAAATACTATTATACCTAACTAAATGACTACATTTAAGAATGAGTGTCAAATTATGATTCTGTTTTTAAGCATTATTCCTAACTTTGTGGTGAATGATTATCTCTACTAACATAATTATTGGTTTCATATTTTTATAAATTGTTGAAAATCAATAATTATTTTGATATAGTTTTGGTAGCGTAATTATACCTTGATTTTCATTTGAATAAACAAATTAATAAATTAATAATTTGGAATTTTTTTTTATAAAACCAAGTTTGTATTAAATTTAACATTTTCACTATACCTTAATTTATAAAAAAAAAATTGACATATTTTTATATATTTCATAGTTTTTAATTGAAAATGTTATATTAAAAATAAAAGTTTTAGGTAATGAAACATTTAATGATTAAGAAGTAATCTCCTATCATATTCAAGTATAAGTATTTTATCAACTAAGAGAAGCAACAAATAAAATATAATGTGATACCTTAACAACTACGTGACTAAATGAATAAATCAGAAACGTTGATGAAAAAAGGACTAAAAAGATGAAATTTTAATAACATTTCTATTATATATATATATAACTTATTAAATGGTTTTATTGTAATGGAAAACTTCAACATGGTATCAAAGCCTTGGCTTAGCTTCAATCCCCATAGTTTCATTGGAGGGAGGTGTTGGATTATTCAATGTAACTCTAGGAATTGATAGCATGGACTAACCACCACCCCATAGGAACAAGGGAATAACTACACACTCAATAGAGTGTTAAGGATTTGGAAGTTTACTAAGCTAGGGGTTTTTGTTATATTGTAAAACCTCATATGTGTGTGTGTATGTGTGTGCGCGCTTACGTTCAGTAGTTAAGAGCAATGATTATTATTCTTTCAACCCAGAACCAGTTCATGCAAATGAAATGATGAGCTTTGATGTATTAGATTTCAACTTGATTATAATATATATATAGATAATGAGCAATCATGTGTGTGATCGTGTTTGCGGTATAACTAAATCTAGCTTATGATACATTTCGTTTGGCAAGTGATGTTATTATTGGCAATATGGTTTTATTTGTGCTACGACTAAATCTAGCACACAATAGATTACTTTCTCCTCACAATGTACTTTTTTTTGGCTAATAATGTGATAATGTTTGTGCTAGAAGGAAAAACAACATGTGCTAGATTTTTCTACAATGTTGTTATTGGTAACTTGTTTGTGTCTAGGCTAGAAGGAAATCTAGCATGTGTGTGTTTGTGTTTGTGCTAGAAGCAAATCTAGTGTGCGTTAGATGTAATGCCACTGAACTTTAATTTTCAAAAAAATAATGAGAACTATTATTTTAAATGAAGACACCTGAATGGGTGGCAGACATTGTAATAAATATTGCAGACAGTTTGATTACAATAATAATAAATAGATGCCGACAAGGCATACGATAGACAACGACAGGGTGTACTAGCAAGTCACTTTGTGATCTGAAGATCACTAGTTCGAAACTCTGTGGGAAAAAGTATAATCATGTTAAGGGTTGGTGTGGCCGAGGCTAGGTGTGATACTCGAGTGATTTTGATGGCTTAGATGCCCTTGGGTCACGATTTCTCAAGCCACAGGTGAAGCCTAATGTAATCTCTAATGAACTTAGACAACTTGATAAACAAAAAAATAATAATAAATAAACATATACAAATTGATAAGTGACGTTAATGAGTATAGATTGTGATTTTATAAAAGAATACTTCACTTGAATAATGGAAAATTGTGAAAGACAAATTTAAAGTCCAAGAATTTTGATTCTTTAAGTAGAAATTCAGATTTGGGACAAACAATAGCTTTTAAGGGGCCACCTAGCACATAGAGGATACAACTTAATGGTGGAACAAGTCCTAAGAAATAAATAACTATTAGTGGAAGGTTTTCTGCATGCTACGAGGCTAGGAGAGATTAATGCTAAGTGCATAAATACCTGAGAAAAGGAAGGAGCCTCAAGTTGCGGGAACACAGGTAGATGTGCTAAGATGGGGTTGCCTCTATGATTTCCACCATCTATCACTTGAAATTGAAATCTACAAAACTAATAACGAGAAAGGATGAGGAAGTTGCTTCTATGAAATCACAACCCATGCTTGGGAGTGTCTGGGTAAAGAGATTTTGGCTTATTGATCGACTAAAGATGGGTGGAACATCCCTCATCAATTTGTATTGCCCATAAGGTCGCAACTTCATCCAATCCTTATTGCATCCCTAATCAATTTGTACTGCCCATATGGTTGCGGCTTCATCCAATCCTCAATGCATGTGTTTTATCAACGGTGTTAATTCATTATTATCGGTACTTCATGCAAAAATATCTAGAATTAGATTAGATTCTAATTAATGGCTTAGATCATTTTTGGCTTAATCCTCGTCTTCTTCTAGAAGTTTCACCGCCAGTTTAATTAATACCCTCTAATTATTTTCATTTCCTAAGTTTAGCCTTAGGCACCCATTAAAAATAATTAATTATTTTAATAAAGCTGTCTTCGGGTGGAATTTCCCGAAACGATTTCTGGGTATTCTGGAATACATGTGTCTATGCCTCCAAACAAATTCTGAATCTTAGACCACATCCGATGCTATTGGAAATCAACACTCCCTCTTAGCGAGGAATGTGCTCTAGTAATGCAACTTGCTGAAGAATCACCCTGACTCTTTAACATCTCTCTCTGCGTCGCTGATGTTCGACATTACTGCCCACCAACTATTGTGCAAATGTTGCATCTGTACTACTGCTGACCCTGCTACTGCCAACACTGCATCTGTACTACAACCTTTGTAAATGTTGCATATGTGTTGCTAATGGCTCTACCACTACCAATGCTACATCTGCATTGCAACCTTCTCCAACTCTTATTGCTACTGCATCAGCAATGGAAAAGCATCCAAAGTTATTGAACAAGTGTTCATTATGATGTATCTGCTGCTGGATTTCTGATTGCTGCTAGTCTTTGCGTTTTCATTGAAGCCACTACACTGCTGCTAACTTTTTTTTGTGCCAACTGCATTCCTGCCAACACTAGCTCTACACTGCTATGATTCTGGTGCTCCTAGCCACTGCAGCTGTCACTCCAACACTCCTCTGCATCAAATGACCCGATCCATCCCGCTACTTCTGATATGGTCTCCCGTAGAAAAGTATTGATCCAAGAGGCAGACTCCTCAAGGATCCCACCCATCTGCAGTTTTTTCGAACTACACTACCAGATCACCCCACCTCTCCGCTGGAGATATCTGGGCAATCATGGATAACTCCTCCTCCTTGATTTTGCGGATGTAGCCTTCAGATCATACTTCTCGTCTTTGTCCTTCTTCTTGTCAAGAGGACACTACATAGCATAGTGACCAAGTCTACCATGCCCAAAGCATTTGATCTTTGAGACATCCTTCTTCTTTCTCCACTGCTCTTGCTGCCCCTTAGATGTAAGGGATGCATTCTCTTCCTCCTCCTTGGGCTTCGTCCCATTATTTCTACTGCCATCAAGTTTGCACTTGACTAAGTCTCGACTCATCTCTTCCTGCTGAAGAGCGACCCACGTTCATTCCCAATCTGGCAATTTCTCTCTGCCCAGGGTGCTATGGAAAAACACTTGTCATTCTTCTGAGACTGAATTTAGGGTCAACCTCACTATCTCTGTAGGTTGAGGTGTTGATCCTACAGCTCCCAACTGATGTCAGACTTCCTAAAGCTTTGGCAGGAACGAATCAATGTCTTCCCCTTTCTCCATCCTAGCTTATCTCATCGTCTCCTCCAAGTACATCTTTCGATGCTCGGACGATCCCTGATACAACGTAGCCAAGGCATCCCACATCTGTCGGGCAATATCCTTGCCGACAATGTGACACACTACGTGATCTCTCACTTTGTTGAGGATCAATCGCTTGGCCTTTGCCATCTCACCCTTGTACTTCTTCAGCAGATGTAGATCCGCAGGTACAAATACGACACTGTCGACTTAGGTTTTGAGATTCTAATCATCGAGAAGGCATGAGATCCTTGCCTTCTAGATCACATAGTTGGATGCACCATCCAACTGATCTTGATCTTGCAACCCATGAGCTTCCATCTCTGCCAAAAAAATGTCGTACTACCTCCTCCCTCCTCTACATAGATACTAGGCTGGCCTACACACTTCATGTTGATGTTAATAGATCTGCTCCTCTCTGATGCTGCTCAACACTCGAGAAATTGACTTCCCTAGCTAGGAATTCTCTGAGGAAGAAATTCCCTCAAGTGTCTCCTTCCTTCTTCTGACATTTTTTTGCACCAAGAACTGCTGCAGAAAATTGCGTCTCCCCAGAAACTACTCTGTGCTGAAGCTTTTCTTGCGCTGCTCCCTCTGCCACCAAAAAATCTTGATCTGGAAATCTTACCTCTCCTTCACTCACTCATAGAGAGATCTTCCACGAAAATCTTGCCCTCCTGGCTTTGATTGCGCAATCCCTCCGGGGATTCGATCTACTGCCTATGCAACACTTCGATTTCCCTCCTCCTCCTCAACATTGGCTCTTCTATTTTGCTACCTTGCTTCACTTGTCGTCTGATAACACGTGAAAATTTAGATGCAAACATACCTACTGCAACAACTGATTATGTTTCTTCTATTTGTTAATTACTGAACAAAAGTATTTATTGTTTCCTACAGTGAACACCGAAACTAATACAGTGCAGCCTTCACAATTTAAATAAAATGTCGAAACAAGAAACTTAGCAAGAAAGAAACACAACACATGACACCGTTATTTTTGGAAAAATGTCCTCGGAAAAACCCAATGGGGGAAAACCTGTGCAACAGCTAAGGGTTTGTATTATTATGCAATAGTTTCTTAATACAATCTTTGGATGCCTTTCTGGCTATCCAATACAGAAAATCTAACTGATAGAGAGATAAGTGAGATATAACTCACACTATCATTGGCGATCCATGACTGATCCAGCCGCTGAATGATTAACCCCTAGCTTCCTCGACGTAGTTTCTACGCAATCACTGGAGTGCTCTACGTCGCAGCTTCTGGGGACTGCATCACTCCTTTAGTTGATCGATTTTCCTCTGGAAATTCGACTCCTACCCTCCTGGTCTCACACCCTAGCTTTTGGTTCTGAAACTCGACTTCTCCAGGAAATTCGGATCTCCTCTCAGGCTTTGCGTTGCCTCTTATGGATCTCTCTCTGCCTCCTCTCCTATGTATTCTCGGATCAGGAAATATTCCCCCGGAAACTATCCCTGCCCCTCACTGCAAGAAATCACTTCGATCTCTTCTCTAACAACTACTGCGTTGCCCTTTCTGAGAAATTCGATCTCTTGATCTCTCTATGATATATTTTCCGAATGCCCATCAAGCCTCCCCCTATAATATTCTCTTTGAGAACCAATGACCCATATTAGATTCTAATTAATGACTTAGATCATTTTGGCTTGATCCTCGTGTTCTTCTAGAAGTTTCACCATTATTTTAATTAACACCCTTTAATTATTTTAATTTCCTAATTAGACTTAGGCACCCATTAAAAATAAATAATTATTTTAATAAAATTGCCTTCGCGTGTAATTTCCCAAAACAATTTTTGGGTATTTTGGAATACATGTGTCCAAGCCTCCCTGCCAATTTTTAGGCTTAGAGCACATCTGATGCTACCATAAATGAACACATCATACAATACTCAAATCAGAAATCCGAGGCTGCCATTGCGTTTAGGACACTCAAAATCCCCTTTCTAGGCACTTCTTAAGCTCTAAAAGGTTAAAAACTGAGCAAGATATGGCTCTTAGAACCAAGCTCTAATATTTGTCTTGAAAATTGATAAAACCTTCTAATTGTTCTACGAATTCTGCCTTTACACAGTTCGCTGAGTGAGAATTTCAGCTGGGAATGACGAGATTCCTGCCGCAAAATGTGCAAATTTTGGCCTCTTTAATTCTGTCAATAACCTCCTTAAGCGCCAAAATAGGGTCACATTATGCCATGTCGTCGGGGCTAACTGCCCGCCCCCGTCGGCTTAGCTCCCTGCTCTGAAGGTTCTTGTCCCACTGCACTGATAGGATCAGGGGTGTCCCACTGCACTGATAGGATCAGGGGTGTCCCACTGCACTGATAGGACCAGGGGCTTGACAAACTCCCTGCCCCCTCGGCCGGAATTCAGGGTAATGGTCACATATATACTGCCGAGAACCGATGGTCAGGGCCTATTATCCCACGCCCTCCGCCATAGCCTCCATCGGGTGGTCTCGTGGGTGTTAATGTATATGGGAGCCAGGGCTAACTTCTCGCTCGTGCCACTAGAGCCCTCGCTTCTGTCCGTAGTTAGTCTTATGGTCTATCGTGTGACCAGGGTCGGTGGCATGTGCCCCAACCCCTCCCCGAAACGTCGAAACCATGTCATAATAAATATAACTTGTGGCCCATGTATAATAAGAACTAATGCGGTGGCATAGCTGTAAGGTTGTAGGTTGGTTTGCTAGAGGTCTAGGGTTCGAACCCCTTTAAGGCCCTTCAACCCTTATAAAAGAAAAAAATTTCCAACCATAGAGGGCCACGTGCCACCGTCTCATTGGGCCACATGGTCCCTGATAATTGGCCCACATCATAACCAAACCAGCTAATGACATTATGCCACCTGGCCTAGTATGAAAATAACATATGTCGAGCCGGGATTGGTCCTCTTGTCTGTCGTCCACCCAGTCAGCATGCTGATGTCACCATGTCATCAGATGTATGGTCTGCCCAGTCAATAACCCAATCAACCCCATTGTTACTTTCTAGCTATTGGGCCAAAATTTAAGAACGTGATAACTTCTGAGGTTATTCAACCGACATTGGAATCAGGATGATGAACACTATGATTTGACGCCAGTTTCGGGAGATTCCGAGCACTTTCATGTTTTGAGCTTATCTTTGATCTCTAGATCAAGAGTAAGTTGACCAGTGATGCAAAGGAGATACTAGTTCTGAGGGGAGCGAAGTTATCAACCTAATAAATTATTTCTCATATGTGCTTCTCCTTGCTCAAGGGCCTTTAAGGAACCTTATCTCCCTTAAAGCAGCGATGGAGTTTTATTTCAAAGCCAAGTGTTTGCAAATGAATGTTTAAAAACCATGCCCCCTACCTCTTTGTCTTTCTAATTCCTCCCTAATTAAGTTGGAAATGTGCTTTTCCCTTTTGAAAGAAAAATATTTGGGATGGATTTTAGAATAATTGAATATCACTAGAGTGTTTGTGGTTGTTTAAAAAGGTTGAAGTTTAAGTCTCTCGGTGGACTAATATGATTCTATAGAAGGGACAGATATTAGTCTTGTTGAATTCCGTCTTTGATGGTGTGTGAAAGCTTCAGGTGACGGGAGATTCAAACTTGGTCATTGAGCAGATCTTTAAGAAAAAAAATTGGAATACATGCTTCAGAATTCAACATTTCAAGGAGCTTAAAAAAAAGAGTCAAAATAAGCTTTGTTAATATTAATGCCCCTTTGAAAAGTAAAATTACTCTATGGTTGGCTTTAGGTAATAAGTTTTGACATGGGATAATGAGCTAAAATGAGGATGGTTTAGTCGAAATAGATTCCAGTTGTGCAAAATAAATCTAGAGTCATTTTCTCACATTTTCATTACTGCACCTATATAGTGCAAGTCTTATGTATAGTGAAGCCAAATTGACATCAAAAGTCCTCTTGGTCAAAGGGTACATTGGAAGATTATTTGAAAGAATGGTTGGTGGACAAGTTGGTGAAGCAATATGAAAGTTTCCCTTGGTGGGCGTTGTGCATCTTTTTCCCCAAAAACTTTTTATTCATAGTAGATATGGCCAAGAAGAGGCTCAAAAAATAGGGACGAATTCACAACCTTGTCCACTTTTCTTGAGGTAGCCTTAGAAAAACATGTGTGAAAGCTTCAGGGGATGGGAGATTCAAAATTTTCAATTAATCAATCCCTCATGAAAGCTTGTGTGGAGGGCATGCCTCAAGATATCCAAGAGTCCAACATCCTTAGGGAGCTTAATAAAAGAACATGTGAACTATAGAAAGAAAACATCTCACCCTATTGGGGTTTTAGTCTATATGAATTTTTTAATGGCGTGGAGTTTGATTTCGCGAAATCTCATTTTTTTTTTCTTGATATAGATTATAGATGTACATATAAGAGGGACTTTCTTTTTGCCTAAATGATGACTGGTTGTAGGTAGCTTCAAGATGATGATAGACATATATACTAAATGGATTTTATTTTTTTTTATAATGGAGGAACGGTTATAAATAGCTTCAAGCTACATGATTAATTAAATTATTAAACATTTTTTAGTTTGGATGTGTATAGTAGTCAAAAGACTCGTGAATGAGTGGTCAGTCTATTAGGTGATATTTAAGGTGGATTGAAAAGCCAAGCACACTCCTTTCAAATATAGCAACATGTATTCTGATTTTTTATAATTTCATGTGGGCTTAGTATACCCAAAATCTATGACCATTTTGACGACTTATGATGGGACTTGTTGCAACAAATAGTCCATGCCCAATGATATCAAAATCTTCTATTCACGAAAAAGGAAGAGGAGGGTTTCATATAAATATGGAAGCCTCTCACATAAGTCTTGCTGAGAAAAAAGTGAAAGCTATTGTTGAGAAACTGGCTAGGGATAGGTCACTAAAAGAACCACCAATTTGTATCTATTTCAGGACGTAATCTGGGTATCTCTCATCTCAAGCGTTCTTGTGGTAATATGCCATTGAAAATAAGACGTCCTAACATTTCTGCCCAGAAAGTGCAAGGTGAAGATGTTTCGGAAGTGATAAAGGTTTATGCTTATCAATGTACTTCAAAGAACATCAAGACAAAACGATGTCAAGGAGCTGGAACAATGTTAAAGAGGACAAGGATATGGAAGCAACAAAATGTAATGGTGAGAGCTTGTATTTTTAAATCTTGTACATTTCTTTTATAATTTTATTCCTATCGTATAACTTGAATTGCGAAAAAGTGCTCTTAAGACATCGTGTTCTCATTGCGCAGATTCATGTCAAGGTTGTAATTGTATGTGCTCTTAATGGTTGGCTCTCCTGCTTGTGAGTTGTCGTCGTGCAAGTTTACTCCATACTTATTAAGTCATCTGTCACAGTCTTATAGTACATTGGTTGAGAAAAATGCTATTA
>APFE031225528.1:22099-45336 GCA_000404065.3 Pinus taeda | reverse complement strand
GTGCTTGCCTTGAGAAACCTCTTTTTTCCCTACAAAACACAAAACACAAAACCCAACACGGACATGCAAGGAAAAACGAACCTTATGGCTCGAAGTTAGCTTTACCCAAAAAATTAAATATATAAAAAAAATTAGCTTTAGCCGAAAAACTAAATATTTTTCTCAATGTTTCTGATTTTCCGAGATCACACTAAGGTGCAGGGAAAAGAGCATACGCATGAGAAAAAAATCCTTCCTTTCTGTTTCTGATTTGCCCAGATCGCACAGAATCGCAGGGCAAAGAGCATACGCAGAAATGAAAGGTATAGATCCGATTAAAAAAAAACTAAATAAACCGAAACCGAAATAAGCAGAGAAAAAATAACAGTAAACTGCAAATAAACACTGTATACCTCCAGATCTTAAAAATGACGCAGATAGGGCTACCGGAAACCTTTTCGCGTGAAACGAAAGGGGTTCCTCACTGGAACAGATGCTCCGAACACAACACAGCAGTCCTCTCGGCCCGAAAGCAGTCAGAAACAGTAGATCTAGGAAACGACAGCCGCATGCAGTTCTACCGGCTTCAGATTTGGATCACCAATGGACGCGGCCCTCAAATAGCTCTGATACATGTAGGAATTTACAGAGTAAGTTCCTCAGACAGAACACCAGAAGGACACCGCTCACAAACAGATCACAGATCAATACACCAGTATTTTGACGTGGTTAAAAGCCTCAGAGAAGGAAACAGTCCACGGTCTGCGCCAACGTGGCTACTACAGGCATTTATTAATAAAAGAATGAAAATTTACATAAGCTTCTCTCATGCACGGTTAACCTACAAATGACCCTCCATGCGCTTTAAATAGAATTCATGGACCAATCGGGTGTCAAGCCACGGATCAAGTGTCGGTAATACCGAGGAGAGAATGAACCGTCGGATCACTACATATCGTTGACGTCGGATTGTAAGTTACAAAATGTACAACGGTAAAGAAACACACTTTACCTAACTCTATACCTAACTCTATACTAGACCAAGTTGAACTTAACTATTCCTATGTGTCGGAATATCCTAACAATGCTTGATGATAATTTTGTGTTAGAATATGTTAAAAATGACATTGTAAAACCCCAGTAGTTTAATGCACAAAAAATGGCCCAATGGAAGAAGGATGTTGCTAGAGCCAAGAGGATCATCTTGGAGGGTGTGACAGACCATGTAGTCTCAAAGATAAATGGCAAGGAGACTCCCTTTTATATGTGTAAGACCCTCACTGAGCTATTTGAAAGTAACAATGGCACCATAAAACTTGGTTTGATGAACAAATTGAGGATTGAAGATAAAGCGTATGAGGTAATCTTTAGCAATGGGAAGGCATACCTTAAGAATTTTGCTTTAGGTGAGATCAAGCAAATTGGTGTCAAGTTCAAGATCCTTTACACATTAGAGGAAGATGCATTTACAACTTTGAGGAGAAAATTAGATATTAGAGATGTGGTGGTTGAGAGGGAGCAAGATAGAGCTCTCAAGATGGAGCCTAAGCCAGTTGGAAGTTTGGCTGGCCAACAAGATGATGATGATGATGACTAGTCAGAGGTGTCCAGTAGAAGAAGAGTTCAAGCCAAGGGAAGAGGGACAAATTACAGTTATACCTCCAAGGGTGAGGTGGGGCGATGTAGAGCCTTAGCCCCAGAGTTGCAGAGATTTGGGCAAGGTCCATTGAGACGTCCTCCTCATGGATCATTACCTTACTACATGGGCCCAAAGTATTCAACAACAGGAGGATTAATGTCAGTCAAATACTGAGGAGTGCAGAGTATTCTTGACAACAAAGCAGGAGGCTCAGTAGTAGAGTCAACAACAACACAATTTTCCCAGTAGACAGTTGCATACATAGTTGACTCAATGTTTTGGATGCTTCTCAGGTTCAATTATTGCAGTGGAAATAACAATAATGAGAGGTAGTGCTACAATACATTCCACGGGTGTTGGATAAGGGTGGTTCAAAATCCCTTTCTTGCTACGAGGGAATGTTAGAAAGTGTAGAAAGAAAGGCTCAATTTGACTTTAGCCTTAGTCAAATTGAGTAAATCAAAATTCCACATTAGTAGGACAACTTGGAGGCAGTTAACTTGTGTGACATGGACCTTGTCACTTAGTTAGATCAACAAATTCGAGTTAGTGAGCTTGGAGTTTAGTTATTTTCTATTGTACTTAGTTAGTTGACCTCTAACAATTAATAGAGTGAGTGGAGGACCACTTGTGTAGTGAAACAAGAGTCTAACTAAGAGATCTGTCAATTAACTGATCAATCAACCCAAAATAACTAATGCATAGAAGGAATTTGAATTGTTCAGTTGTGATGGAGATTCCAAGGCACTTAAAAATTAATTGTATACTAGTTGAGTGTACAATTATTGCATGTAAGCAGAACATCAATTCCTTGGGAACTGTGCAAAGAAATAAAGACTTTCCTATTATTTAGGAGTTCCAATTAGCTCAAATTTGTGTAAGGAAATATGGAACTCGTAAAGACATAAAATAGCTAAGTGCTTGCTAGAAAACCCAACTAGCAAAGTGGCTACCCGTTGTTCTCTCTTTCTCAATAGTCGCAATTGAGATTTACTTGTTATTTAGCGAATAAAATCGTGGCAGAGTATATATAACGAAATTTGTTGATGGCCAGGTAAAGCAGGCATATGATATACCATTTATTGCTTTCCATAAATTATGTGTATGAAGTGAAATAAATCTAAAATTATTGCAAGTTGTCATATCAGCGCTGGATATTTGATTAAATAATTAATATTAAAATGATTCTTCTTCCAAGTTATTAGGCAATTCATTCCTTATCAAAAGAGTGGATTATCAAAAAAAAGTGGGGTTGAAGTTTCAAATTCAAATTTAATAATGAAGAGTTTGAAATAAATTATTTAATAATGAAGAGTTTGAAATAAATTATTGCAATTTAAGTGAACATTGTTTTCTTAACTAAATATATTAAGTTCTAATTTAAATTTTATAGAAAAGAAAGACGAAAATAAAAAGTGAAAAATAAAAAAATTCTAAAATTTAATTAAATTCAATATATTCTTATAATAACATTTACAATTAAATAAATTATTTTTATCTATAAAATATATCACTTTACTGTAATATGAATTTATTAACTTTGTCTTTTATGAATTTAACATCTGTTTTTCATAATTTAATATTATATATTTATTTTTATTATAATTTTAAAATGTTTTGATTTATTTATTTCCGACAACTTTTCTGAATTGATGTGGATTTTCTTTGACAACCCTCACAGGTGTAATTAATTTTATCTTTAAACAAGGGAGGCTGCGAGGCAACAATTCTCTGCATTGAGTGTGGTAGAATGCTTGGATGAACTAGGTTCACCTCCTTGGTAACTAGTTGGGACTTCATCGAGTATAGTAAAAGTTCAATGTGGTAGAATGATTGGATGAACTAGGTTCACCTCCTTGGTAACCAGTTGGCACTTCATCTAGTACAGTAACAATGAAAAAGGTGGGATTAGCTTCGAGTTAAGTAAGTTGACAAAGCTTGAGAATGCAGATAATACAAGTCACCAAAAAAAGTGTATTCTATCAAACTGAACTCTGATTCGTGGATGATTGCACAAACTTCGTGTAGAAAAGAACTGTTGATAACTACAGAATTGATGAAACGCTCTACCATCTGCACTGGGGGCTGGAAGGTACAGGGTACAAGCTGCCTTAATGGTGAACAATAGTAGCATAATATGACAATTGCGGATTTCCATAATTGAGTTTTAGCAGGAGTGCTCGCACCAGTATTTCACAGAGTATCCCACATTAGAGGATTGGAAAGAGCACAATGATTGAGGAGAGTGTGTATACACTTAGGCAGCGTCTGCTTAGATTCAAGGACTGTTCTCTAGATTTTTCCAGGTCAATGTTGTATTTCAGAGATTCAGCTGCTGCCCAGCACTGAAAAGCAAATAAAAGACATGATTATAGTCTTGTGTGACATTGGTATTCAACTGGTAACCCCTCCAAAGTCTGATGACAAAGCCTGAGAATGCAGATAATACAAGTCACCAAAAAAAGTGTATTATGTCAGACTGAACTCTGATTCATGGATGATTGCACAAACTTCGTGTAGAAAAGAACTGTGTAAGGATCCGCTAAAGGGCAAGGATCTGGGTACCTGCAATTCAAAAATGTCAAACTTCCAAGAAAATTGAATCCAGCAAATAATAGCCACCAGAAAATGGCATTCTAGTAATAAAAATCAGCAAGGAAAGTACATTGTGTTAATATAAATCTATCTTCACATAAAGAGCCTTTTTCAAATTCTAGTGCTTTCAAATTTTTCTTTTACATCTGCAGTGTTTCCGAAAGGAGAGCACATTTGTTCAATTTAAGCTTCATGGTCTATCTTCCAACTTATTTTTCAGAAACCTACTAGCCTTTGTTGCTATGCATAAATCTATGTCTTCTGATAAAACCCTCTTCCAAATTGGAATGTACTTTCATTTTTGCAATAACCACATATAATGCCTTGATTTTGTAGGCACAGGATTTGCAAAGGGCAGTATCTATTTGGGGGAGATTGAAGTTGCTCAGGTATCCAAATTTGAAAAGGTGTGGAGTTGCTATGATGGAGGGCAGTATGATCAGGGATCCACTTTCTATAAGCCTACTAACTTACCGATAGGCTTTGTCAGCCTAGGCCATATTGTACACCCTAACTGTTTGCCTCTGCAGCGATGGGTTCGTGTGGCCAAGGAGACTGATGTTTCTGCAAAACTATCATCGCAATATAAACATTCCAACAATGCATTGGAAGCCCCTACTGCTCCTTTGTTATTTTAACGACATTGTGAAAGGACTTGTGAAACAGGACAGCGTCCAGCTCTTGCTAAACCACTGAATTATACATTGGTTTGGATAAAAAGCCTGATGAAATATATTTTCCAGTCCTAGCAATTGCAAACCAAAATCTAAATTCATTAAATAGACATTTGAGGGAGCTAGCAATTGAATAAAGCAATAACGAGTTGAAACAATTATCACTAATAATTTAAGAAAATCACAATGTATTTACTATTAAGTTTTAACAAATATTATAATCACTAACCCTATTATGCCTTCTGCATCCTTGTCCACATATTACCCAAACAAGATATCTATACGGTCCAACTCTTTTGTAACTACTTTGCTGGACGCTGTTCAATATACATACAAAATAAGCAAGAACCGGATAATCAAAATCCAAACCAACTGAATTGCACCATGTAACATCTAAAAGGTACAACTAAACAAATATACAGCTCAAATATCAAAATCTATCATGCATGTGATAATCTAATATGCAAAATCATTTGTAAGGCTTATGCCAAACCACTGTGTAAGGATCCGGTAAAGGGTAAGGATCTGGGTACCTGCAATTCAAAAATGTCAAACTTCTAAGAAAATTGAAATCCAGCAAAGAATAGCCACCAGAAAATGGCATTCTCTAGTTTCCTACTTGCATGAATGTTATATTCTCTATGAATGAAGACCATTGGTGGAAATACGTCCATAAGAGAACCCAACTCATGCTAGCACAAAATGAAGTTTAGCTTTCAAGGTTATACAAAATAAGTTTCCTGTGGGGGCTGGAAGACCTATACAAAGTTCATTGCAGAGAACTATCCACACATCAATGAAATTAGCTAATACACACAATTCACTCCATTGGAATTATTTGTTAAAGTATAAATCAAGCACTGTTCTCTTAATAGCAATAAGTGTGAACTAGATGCTGAGAAAGTGCCACTCATGGATGCTAGGTTGTATCAATGAACGGTTCCAGCTTTAATCTACCTACAAATGCTCCAACATTGATATACATTGCAGCATTGATATAGCATTGGCATTGCATCGTTTTGATAGTGCAAACAAAGTTGGTTGCAACTTTTTGGTAGAAGTATTAGAAGCAACGTTGAGTTGATTTTGCAAGGAGCATTGAGTTGGTATTATGAGCAAAATTGGTATTAAAATTGTAAGCATTGTTGGTGAGAGAGGAAAACAATGTTATTATGAATGCACTTCTGAACTAAGGTCACTAGCACTGATTCTTTTGAAAGAGCGGCCTGAACACAACATGAAATAAGTATGAGTCATCCAAAAATCTATACAACTAATAATCACTTATAACGATGTTTCCAAAAAAGAACTACAACAAAATGTAACATATTTTTGAGCTAGAATACGAACCTCAAGGTGTTGCTTCAACTCACGAGTCTCATTATAGCAATAAATGTGAACTAGATGCTGAGAAAGTCCCACTCCTACATGCTAGGTTATATTAATGAGATCATATTTGAAGATTGCTTTCACCAGACCTTAGAGAATTGAATATACATAGTTCATTGCAGATAACTATCCACACATCAATGAAATTAGCTAATACACACAATTCACTCCATAGAATTATTTGTTATCCAAGCAAAGTATAAATCAAGCACTGTTCTCTTAATAATAATAAGTGTGAACTAGACGTTGAGAAAGTGCCACTCCTAGATGCTAGATTATATCAATGAACGGTTCCAGCTTTAATCTACCTACAAATGCTCCAACATTGATATACATTGCAGCGTTGATATTGCATTGGCATTGCATCGTTTTGATAGTGCAAACAAAGTTGGTTGCAACTTTTTGGTAGAAGTATTACAAGCAGCGTTGAGTTGATTTTGCAAGGAGCATTAAGTCGGTATTACGAGCAAAATTGGTATTAAAATTGTAAGCATTGTTGGTGAGAGAGGAAAACAATGTTATTGTGAATGCACTTCTGAATTAAGGTCACTGGCACTGATTCTTTTGAAAGAGCGGCCTGAACATAACATGAGATAAGTATGAGTCATCCAAAACTCTATAAAGCTAGTAATCACTTATAACGATGTTTCCAAAAAAGAACTACAACAAAATGTAACATATTTTTGAGCTAGAATACAAACCTCAAGGCGTTGCCTCAAGTCACAAGTCGCGTTATAGCAATAAATGTGAACTAGATGCTGAGAAAGTGCCACTCCTGCATGCTAGGTTATATCAATAAAATTAGCTAATACACACATCAATGAAATTAGCTAATACACACAATTCACTCCATTATAATTATTTGTTATCGAAGCAATGTATAAATCAATTCAAGATAATTCAATCCAGTTGCTGCCAGTAAGACATTTTTACAAGAGAGCCTAATCATTACAAGAACAAGAACATTAGTTGTATCCCTTAAATGTGCATGTAAAAGTCACTCTATACATCAACTGGGTTTATGAAGCCATCTAGGAGATGAGGGACTCCTTTATGTACTGCAGATTAGAGAGGTATATTGTTTGAGGCAGATCTAGCCATTTTGTCTAAATAGATTTCACGGTTGCTAATGTTATGCATTTATTTAAGTGATGTTTCATGCAGTTCATGTTCATAAGACAAAATTGCCTCTCTATCTTGTTTTTCGAGACAGTCTCTAAAATACTTTATTGTTCCTTTCCTTAGCTCTACTGATGTGTATAGGAAATCTAGCAAAAGTTCTAAACTATCGAATAAATAGTCTCCAATTAGACATGAGAAATTGTCCACACGAAATAAGTGATGCTTTTGCAAGACTAATTGCAAATTGTGTTTCTCAAACATAGGAGACATGATGACGACTAAGTGTTTGATGCAATATTATGTTTAGTAATGCAATGCAATTACAAGTCACATAATCATAATAGCAAGTTGAACAATGAAAATGGATATAGAACAGGAAGTGATTGTGTGTACCTTTGGGACTGCAAATGTCTACTGAGTTGCTCAGACTGCTTATGTTAGTTAACATCCAATGCACAATTTTGATACCAGAGTTCAAAATACCATTGCCAAGATAAAAAATAACTTGCTTTACGTTAGGATCAGTCATTGTAAATGTATATCAATCCACTGACCAGTCACAGACAACTTAAAATTAATCAGTGAAATCAAGAAATTAGATACTTGCATGAGTTTTGTTGTTATTATGTGTGTCAAATTTAGTGCACCTAGGCTTGTTATTATGATATTAAGTGTGGCTAGGTTCTGCAATCCAAATGCCCAATACTGCATAATCAAACTAATGATAAGACTGCACCAGACCTTAGAGAAAATTAAAAAATACCACTGTCAAGAAAATCAGTCCACTATCACAGACAGCTTAAAATTAATGATTGACTCTATGTATGCATTCCATTGTTAAATCAATTTAAAAAAGAATCATGTCCCTCGTTCAGCCAGCAATCTGCACCTGGGGCTGGAAGGGCTGGAAGGTACAGGGTACAAGTTGCCTTAATGGTGAACAATAGTAGCATATTATAACAATTTTGGATTTCCATAATTGTGTTTTAGCAGGAGTTCATAGTGTGACAAACAACCCTCAGACCATGATATCTCAACAATGAAACAATCAAGTCATTGCTATCATTCACCTAGCTTGTCTTTGACAAGGATGAGGAGGTAGGAGAGGAGGACAAATATCTTGTCACTCTTCTAAATTATTGTAGGAAGGCCATGGCAATTCACAAATTTCAGTGTAAATCAATTAATCAAATCAATTTGTGATGCTTGCATTTTTATCAAAGGAATTTTGATTGATTCTAACCCCTCCCTCAAGGTAGAGGCTCGGTGAATAGCCCTGGGTTCAAGAGGATATCTAAAGGAATTATTGGCATTGACTCTATGTATGGTGTCCGGCTCTCAAAATCTCAAACTTCTGTTTACGAATCCCCAAATACTAAAAATTTGACAACAGCTTGTGTCCGGCTCTCAAAAACTCAAACTTCTGGTCAGTTTAGCGAAGGTAAATTTTTGAAATGGTACATCTCACATCTTTCCTACTATATTGATATTTTTTTACCATTCATTCATAAATAAGAAGCAGAAGAGTCCTAAGTTCTCGATAGAAAACTAATTTTCGTGTAAATATAAAGTAATTAAGGTCAACAAAATAAAGTTTAGTTGTGAACCTTCCACACAAAATTATATATCCCTACCAGAGCAATTCAAGAGGTTGTCTAAACCAATTATTGGCATTGACTCTATGTATGCATTCCATTGTTAAATCAATGTAAAAAAGAATCATGTCCTTCGTTCAGCCAGCAATCTGCACCTGGGGCTGGAAGGGCTGGAAGGTACAGGGTACAAGCTGCTTTAATGGTGAACAATAGTAGCATAATATGACAATTGTGGGTTTCCATAATTGAGTTTTGGTAGGAGTTCATAGTGTGACAAACAACCCTCATAGCATGATATCTCAACAATGAAACAATCAAGTCATTGCTATCATTCACCTAGCTTGTCTTTGACAAGGATGAGGAGGTAGGAGAGGAGGAAAAATATCTTGTCACTATTGGCTGGGTGAATAGCCCTGGGTTCAAGAGGATATCTAAAGGAATTATTGGCATTGACTCTATGTATGGTGTCCGGCTCTCAAAAACTCAAACTTCTGTTTACAAATCCCCAAATACTAAAAATTTGAGAACAGCTTGTGTCTGACTCTCCAAAACTCAAACTTCTGGTCATTTTAGCGAAGGTAAATTTTTGAAATGGTACATCTCACATCTTGCCTACTATATTGATATTTTTTACCATTCATTTAGAAATAAGAAGCAGAAGAATCCAAAGTACTTGACAGAAAACTAATCTTTCTTGTAAATATAAAGTAATTAAGGTCAACAAAATAAAGTTTAGTTGTGAACCTTGCACACAAAATTATATATCCCTACCAGAGCAATTCAAGAGGTACCAATTATTGGCATTGACTCTATGTATTCATTCCATTGTTAAATCAATGTAAAAAAGAATCATGTCCCTTGTTCAGCCAACAATCTGCACCTGGGGATGGAAGGGCTAGAGGGTACAGGGTACAAGTTGCCTTAATGGTGAACAATAGTAGCATAATATGACAATTGTGGATTTCCACAATTGAGTTTTAGCAGGAGTTCATAGTGTGACAAACAACCCTCACACCATGATATCTCAACAATGAAATAATAAAAGCATTGCTATCATTCACCTAGCTTGTCTTTGACAAGGATGAGGAGGTAGGAGAGGAGAACAAATATCTTGTCACTATTCTAAATTATTGTAGGAAGGCCATGGAAATTCACAAATTTCAGTGTAAATCAAATCAATTTATGATGCTTGCATTCTTATCAAAGGAATTTTGATTGATTCTAACCCCTCCCACAAGGAAGAGGATGGGTGAATAGCCCTGGGTTCAAGAGGATATCTAAAGGAATTATTGGCATTGACTCTATGTATGCATTCCATTGTTAAATCAATGTAAAAAAGAATCAGTACGGATTCTATCATTAGCTAATAAGACAAGTTGCCAACTTGGTTTATATTATAACACATACCCTATTATAGACCTTAGTTTCACTAGTGTTCTCATTATTGGGACCTGTATTTGATGGATGACCAAGGTTGATGTAATCAAGAGTTCAACATTCTATGTCATATAAAAGCAAATGGAAAAGAGTTAATTTTGACATGAGGAGCTACCTTCTCAAGAATTATGTGTCGTAGTTGGACTAATTATCCAATAATTCCAAAGCATTGGGTACATGGTACAAGTTGCCTTAATGGTGAACAATAGTAGCATAACATGATAATTGTAGATTTCCATAATTGAGTTTTAGCAGGAGTTCATAGTGTGACAAACAACCCTCACAGCATGACCACTAACAGTCTTTCTAACAGTCTTTTGTGACAACATACATGAAGTTACAGGTCTGGCCCTTAACAACATTGCTAGAAAACATACAGTAAATGAATTCCCCCTCCTCCCCCTCTTTCTGTTACATGCTTTAAAGGAGGAAATTAGTTTCACTCCAACTAATACAAGGATCTGCAGTGACGACATTTGTGCCTTTGAAATGTTTTTTAAGAGCTCTCCATATGCTACAGGAACTGGTAGGGCCAACCTAGAAATTTGAATGTTTTCTTCCCTATGTTTAAAGCATTTGACAGTTAACAACAATTCTATGCAAAGTGGATTGACCTTCAGAAAAAACCATGTGGACAGGAAAACATATAGTATTGATGCATACATGTCAACTACGTGCTTTGATACAGAACTACCAGGTATGTTGGAACAACAACAATTTGAACACTGTCGTGCACCCTTATGGAACAGCAAAAGAGAAGTGCTAGAAGGCTAGGGGGTGTTTGATGGTTGGGCACTCATTATCACAACACTGTTCAGACTTTTGGATAGAGGACTTATGTATAGCCCATGCCAACTTTTACATATACTTCATCACATCTTTCATTCGCTAGTACTCAGTTTCAGGTTCAGCCCAACAATGACAGAGACTCCAAAATACAAGCGTTCAGACTTTAATGTGTGCTTGTTTTGGACATTGAACAAACACAGTGGAAAGGGCCATTGGATTAATGAAGTGCTAACGTGGCTACATTTGATATCTAATTTCACCCAGTAGCCTCATCTTGCACATGCTATAGTAGGATAGGAAAGGAATAAACTCCTCTTAGCACTAATGTAGTATGAATAAGCTATATTTGAGCAGTATTTGATTGCAAATATCATAGGCATTGAGGGCTTGTGCCTTGCTTTGTAAAAGCCATATTTTGATGTATTTTTTGCTGGATTCACATGTACGTGGCGAGATTCTGAGGTTCTCATGCACTCCCAAGAAGAGCACATGTCCCAGAGTTTGAGCTAATTGTTAACCATTAGTTTGCATGGGAGTAATCCTAGTGAATTTTCTCATTACCTTAGCGATTTTCATCACTAAGAGCCTTGGATGTTTGAAGGACTCATTTGTTTCCATAGTATGATGGGATAGAAGATTTGATGACATATTGGTTGATCAGTGATACACTACTTGAAGATGAATAGGCTCTTTGTTGAAGCACCCTAGAGTTTGTGCATGTCTTTGGATTCATTCAAGTTTCTAGGCATTTTCATGGTTCCCAGGGTAGTTTACATTTACAAAGGCAGCTTTTGGGGTAGACACTTCCCTCTTCCTTTGTCGGTTTGGTGAATATTTGGTGCCTAGCTATGTTTTCCTTTGGATCCCTAGCAAAAATACAAAGTTTATCAAACCATAGTTGATCTCGTTGGTGAAGTTTATTCTTTTGAGAATTTCTTTTTGTTGAACCTTGATATCCATTGTTAATCTTGATAACATGAAAGATTACTTTTCCTTTTAGGTTTTAATCTTTGAATGAAATAGACCAATTCGTAAGAGGTTTTCATTTTGATCTGGTAAGCCATTTGATTCACCTTGACTCCATTTCTCTTGTTGGATTTGGCATTGATCTCTACTTTCCTCCATCACCTATTTTAAAACCCTAAAAACTCCAAAACTCTATTTTACTAAGGCTACTCTTAGTGTCACTTTGTGCTCATTGTTAGGTCCTAGTAATCCTACTAGGTATTCCCCACATGAGCTGGATGATAGTTGGCCTAAAATGAATAAGATAGGTTACTGAGATGATAGTGGTGACAGTCTCAATAGTTGCCCATACTGAGATGATAGTGGTGACTGTCTTAATAGTTTTCCTTTGAATTGTGCCTTGTGGATTTGAGCTTTTGTAATTTACATGGTAATAGGACTCATACAAAATGAAGGGTAAGAGATACTAGATATTGAGTTTGGTGCATTGACTCATTCCTTGGTTGTGAATTTGAAATTCTTAATCGAGTGAATAACACAGTCAATACCTTGGGCTTGTTTTTTGTTGTACTTTTGTGCTTATTGTCACCCCTCAAAATATAGGTCCATTTTGAGGTTTATACAAGGCATGCTAAGACCCTATTTAAAGAAAGTATTGTTTTGATGGCAAAAAATGATGCTACTATTTTCAGACTTTTTGTGATAGCAGTAAAGGAATCATTTCTAGATTGATTGATGTTTATCTTCCAGCACTAGTTTAGGCCTGTAACGGTTGATGAAATCTGATTGGCTAAGCTACTTATTGCAGGCCCAATAAAAGGTATGGAAATGGATGGTCTGCTCTTGAATATTCATTATGCTAGGGTTATGTTGAGGGTTCTGTCATGCGGTTTCAAGCATTATAGCCTGGCCTATTTTCAAACATGTTCATTCCATGCAAAAGGTCCATTTCTATGTTTTCCTCTAAACAACAGTTAGTTCACACACCTGGCATGTTGAAGGATATTTTAGTGTTGGAGGTAAGGAAAAGAGTGGCTAAATGGGAGTAAGATTGAGCATACAGATATCTTGTTGCAAATGGTTTCAGAGTCTAGACACAGTATTCCAAATATCTAGGTGTGACTACGTTTTCATATGGATTTTCCAGCCAAGACCATGCAATTATGCAGGAACCAATGTTCTGGAGTTCCTTAATCATCTTCTCGATACAAAAGAATGAGGGTGCATTGCCTCCAAAAGCGAGAAATCCTGCAAAAAGATCGGGGGCATAACGGACCAGAGAGCGTCGGTCAGTAAGAGACGGAGGGGCAAGGATTTCGATCCATCAAGGTGAGAACCAGGTCGCATCAGGGCTTCTTCGAAAGCGTACCTTCAAGGGGAGATTTTTCGGAGCTGTAGCAAGAATCCCTAGACCTTCGAGGCAATGCGTAATCTCAGTATTAAGGTCGATCAAAGTCAAGTCAGGGGCATGTCTCGAAGCACTTGAGGTCATCCGATGACCGAAAGCGTACCCTTGAGGACCGAAACTAATACATATTCTCCTTCAGGCTCCTAAGTGCCGGTTAGAATCTAACAGTACTAATTTAGCACTCAACAGAGGCTCTATAGTCATCGCTATTGTATGTAGTGCTTGCGAGAGCAAATGGTAGCTGTAACTTGCGAAGGTACTATAGTTTGAGGTCCCTTCCTAACCAATCGTTTGTTTACAGACAAAAAAACCACTGCCAAGATAAAAAAGAATGTTACGACAGCCCACGCTACTAATAAAAACACAAGTTTCCCGTAGCTCAAAAACTGAAATCGTACACAGCCCAGGTAAAAAACTCAAACCCTACAGAGGCTAAAATACGCTTGTGTCCGGTTCTCAATAACTCAAACTTCTGTTTATGAATCCCCAAATACTAAAAATTTGAGAACATCTTGTGTTTGGCTCTAAAAAAATCAAACTTCTGGTCCCAATAGAAAACTAATCTTTCGTGTAAATATAAAGTAATTAAGGTCAGAAAATAAATTTTAGTTGTGAACCTTCCACACAAAATTATATATCCCTACCAGAGCAATTCAAGAGGTTATCTAAACCAATTATTGGCATTGACTCTATGTATGCATTCCATTGTTAAATAAATGTAAAAAAGAATCATGTCCCTCGTTCAGCCAGCAAAAAGATCAGGGGCCTAACGGACCATAGAGCGTCAGTCAATAAGAGACGGAGGGGCAAGGATTTTGATCCATCAAGGTGAGAACCAGGTCAGATCAGGGCTTCTTCGAAAGTGTACCTTCAAGGGGAGATTTGTCGGAGCTGTAGCAAGAACCTCCAGACCTTTGAGGCAATGCGTAATCTCAGTATTAAGGTCAATCAAAGTCAAGTTAGCGGCATGTCTCGAAGTGCTTGAGGTCATCTGATGACCAAAAGCGTACCCTCAAGGACCGAAACTAATACATATTCTCCTTCAGGCTCCTAAGTGTCGGTTAGAATCTAACAGTACTGATTTAGCACTCAACAGAGGCTCTATAGTCATCACTATTGTATGTAGTGCTTGTGAGAGAAAATGCTAACCGTAACTTGCGAGGGTCCTACAGTTTGAGGTCCCTTCCTAACCAATCGTTTGTTTACAGACAAAAAAAAAACCTCTGCCAAGATAAAAAAGAACGTTAGGACAACTCACGCTACTGATAAAAATATAAGTTTCCCGTAGCTCAAAAACTAAAATCGTACACAACCTAGGTAAAAAACGCAAACCCTACAGAGGCTAAAATATGTCAATGCAATGTAATAACATAAACAATACCTGATATAAACCAACGTAGTGGAGCTGAAGCAAAAATAAAAGTCAAAGCGAGGTAACCACGAAATCATTTCTAACTTTATTATATAACAACAAAAGTAACTTACACGTAGCAGATGTTGCATGCATAATGCTGAATAGAATGAAATGCATACACAATGAATAATTAGAAGCTAACATGTACAAATGCCCTGATCTACGATAAGATCCATCAAATCAGCCTCGCAGGTTAACCAGCACAAATGTCATAGCTTCCCAAACAAATGGCAGCACCATTGCTCTTCTTGCTACCTTAGCTACTGGATCAAATGTTTAAACTCTTAACCAACACGTACAAATGCCCTGACTTATGTTAACCTCCATCAAATCAACTTACAGGTTAACCAGCACAAATGTCATAGCTTCCCAAACAGATGTCAGAACCATTGCTCTTCTTGCTACCTTAGCTGCTGGCTCAAATGTTTAAACTCCTGGATGTTTAACCATCTAAGTTGTTTAACCATCTAAGCTCCATGCCTTGTTGGATGTTTAGCAGTCTAACCTCCCTGTCTGTCAGCCCTTCCCTGACTATCAGCCCTTCCTTGCATTGTTACTATGAGATACATAGTTAGTTCCACTACATGTTCAAAGAGTCTCGGGACAATCTGTCTGTCAGGCTGGCATGAATGCAAAGGAAGGCAAGCCCAAAGAACTTAGTTAGGAAAGCCCAAGGTAGGATTGTCCTTCATTAGCTGGACCGAGATTATCCGCTTGACCATCCTTGCAAAGTATGGTACCTCCCTTTCAGTCTCCGTAAGCCTGCCATCACTTAGGTTTCATTTTTCTGCCATCATTTAGATCTCAGCACAAACTACCTAAAGCTGCTCGGGCTCAAGCTGATGAGCTCAATAGGGTTTCATAGCATGCCTACCCAGTTCCTGCATCTGCTGCTTTTGGATTTACTGGTGCTAGTGCCTAGAATTGGCTCTAAAACTGGTGCCTCTAAATAGGCATATGGAGGGGATGCTTCTGCCCCCCCACCGACAAATTTGGAAGAGGTCGACAAGGAATTGGTTTCTTTCCTGTCTAGAGTTACCAGCGGGTGGGTGTAGGCACCAGCGAGATCTCCCTAGACCAGCAGCCCATGGTGCCAAGGATGCCCTATTGGCTGTTTAACAGTCTAACCTCCCTGATCCTCCTCCTTCCGGCGCCTCCTTCCCTTCTTCAGAGATAGATTTCCCCCCTTTATCACCCTTCCTTAGACCCCTCCTTATACCGCAAGCCAGAGAAGACCTGGAAAATCACCTTGAACCCATGCCAATCCACAAGCCGAGAAAACAACCCACCCAAATACGCCCGTACCATTGCCCACAAGAAAAGCCAAAAGGTAGGATCTGAGAAGTATGGTACCTCCCTGACTCTCAACCCTTCCTTGACTGTCAGCCCTTCCTGCACTAGACCTGCTTGCTAATAGCCTAGACCTGACCTGAATTGGAACTGAGCCCTTGGATTCCAGGAATGAATGGTAGCAGAAAGAGGAAACCAGGAAGGGAGGGCAGCAAAAGAACACCTGCACCCTGCATGGACACCTACACCACCTGCATGCACATCTACACCTGCTAACCTGCAAATAAACACTCAAACTAACATACTCAAACTATGTTCAAACTAAAATTCCAACCTATGCTCAAACTAAAATGCCAACCTACAAACAAACACTCAAACTATGCCAACCTGCAAACAAATGCTCAAACTAAAATGCTAGGCAAAGTAGGCAAATTAATGTTAGCATTAATATCAACTGTTTGACAGCCACTAATAATGAACCGGGTAAAGCAGAACAAACCTATGGTCCAGCCTCTTCTGCCTCAGGAAGAGGCCAAATAAGATGGCAAACAAGTTTGCATTTAAAAACTTTTGTTACTCTGGCAATGCCAAACAACGTTGCATTTAAAAACTTTGGTTACCCGCCAATAATCAACTTAAATTAATAACATAGCACCTTAAACTAATGCTATAGCAGCGCATTTCGATTATTATAGTCCCTGGGCATTGCCAGATGGCAGGGACTAAAAAATAATGTAGGAAGTTAGAAAAATGGACGCAAGAGATGTTTTGACTTAACAGTAATAGAAAAAACGAGGAAAGTGAGGGAGGTGTGGTAGATTACAAGAAATTGCGAATTGCATCGGCCAATTCTCCACTGCAATTGCCAGGTTTGGAAATTTCAAATTGGAGTCATCTATTGAGTGGAGGAATTGCCTAGACGACCAAAAATGGGTAAAGTCCAAAAAATAGCACTAAAACAACTCCTATATATTTTTTGAAATAAAATGAATTTTATTTAAAATTTGGTAGAGAACATGTTCACTTTACAGCTAATTATCCAAACTTATGAATTTTATGAAATGAACATGTTCACTTAACAAATAATTATCCATAAGTTTTTTTTTTACAACCATAACATCGGATACATATTTTTTTTACCATTCTTAATAGCAATAAACGTATAGTTAACCGTGGTCATATGTAATATTGTTATTTTTTTTTTATTGCACATTACCATAGGTTGGGTTGGCTAACCATTTGTGGTTCCAACTCAACTCTAAACCCCTCACCTACCGCCGATACACTTGAGATTTCTCGATGCTTCCGACGTTGTTCTCCAAGTGCACTTATATGCAGCTTGACAGATGGGCTTCTCACCACGCTCGATCTCACTCAGCTTCATCCAAAAACTCCTGTTTATCGTTTGGACTTTAGGGTAACTACCCCGAGGATAGCCCAGGAGAGAAGTCATTTGGTTCATTTCCACTGCAAGGAGGTGGCTCTGCAAGTGGTATTTTGTTGGATGATCATTTCCAATTTCTTGGAGGATAATTAACTAGCTCAGTATAGGGTATGATTTCGATCCTAATGTGTTAACTTCTCAACAGTTCTATTTCTTTGTTTTCTTCCCCGAGATCTCAACTAATCCCGACGAGGATTTTATTGAGATGGTGGTAGGAAATATTGTTATGCTCACAGTGTCCGACAATCTGAGCTACATGGCTTCACAAAGTTCGCGGTGAGCTCATCATAATGTTTGACTGTTAACTCCTTTCGCCATGCGGAATGTAAATCTTGTTCTTGTAGCAGCAACCAACCTAGAATACAACACTTTGCCTTTTGGCCGACTCAGGTACGGTGAGGGTTTACTTAAATCTTTAATCAACTGTCAAATTTCCTTGATTTCTTGCACAAATTTTACAAACCCTAACTCAGTTCTTCTTGCCATCGCAAGGATTTCTACAGAGGCTTCGACCACGCCCTTCGAGAGTCAGTTCGAAGGACAGAATGAAGCTCTAGCTAATGACACCTCCAGGTTGGCATTCGAAGTGAATTTCCCAAACTTTGCTTAAAGGATACCTATTCAAGGAATGGTGGTTGTTATTAATCATTGTGCTTTGATAATTATGTCAACTCAAAAACACGTCAAGCAAAGAAAGCGAACTTGGATCAATACTTTGTATGAAGGGAATCAGTGTTTCCTGGACAAGTGTTGAAACTTTTAAAAATTTTGGTAATGTGAAAAAGATGACACTTACCATACTAATTGATTTAGTAAATATGCATACGTATCAATATGAATAAGGCATTCAAATTTCAAACAAAAATTGTGTTTGCCAATTAAAACAATTTCAAGTGATTTGAAACACAAAGGCTTTGGATCACACATTAAGAAATGTTACAAGGTTCCATTAACCAAGGGACAAGAGCCTGAACTTTTCTGGATGTAACGCCTTCTTGGTTGTGCGATGGGCGGCGCTGGGTGACCGGGCGTGCGTGCATGATGGGCGTGCGATGGTGCGATGGGCGGGTGCGACCAACCGGGCGAGTGATGGAAGTGCGGAGGAAATGCGACGAAACAATGCGACGAAAGAAGTGCGACTTTACGACACTTGGCAAATAGCGTGGAAACTATGGCGGTTTATACTCGATGTGCGTGGGCATGTACAAGGGGCTGGCCGACTGTTCCATGGGCGAACGTTGGGGTGTGTAAGCCACACGTTAGGGGGTCGGCTGGGCAACCACCATCCTCACTACTATGCGTATATATGGATGAGACTTGGCATTCATTTGGACATAAATTCAAGGCATATCACTTGTGATCTTCGCATAGGACAAGAGGAAGTGCGCAGAAAGAGAAGAGTGTGCATAGCTCATGCGCATTACTTGGAGAAGGCTGCATACTTGGTATTTCTTGTTGGACGGTCGAAGGTTGGCAAGGTGTGCCAGATATTGGTTGTAGATTCGTGCAGGGCTCGAGGAGGAGGTCTTGGTGTCTCGGGTGAGCACCCTCCTACTGTGCAAGATTGACAAAAATGTTGTAAAGGCAGGTTTATGCCTCGGTTATAAAATTTGGCTAAGTATAGACTTGGAGTTTTGCCAAGTATACTTGATGATTGTATTATTGAAAGACTGAGATAATATATTGTTGGGCAGACTTGTTCAGGAGTTGCCCCTCCCCTTTATATCGTGCAATTGTTGTTCTCTTTTATAATTGTTGTGGATAATGAATAAGTATGGGTGTTCATTGATATAAAGGATAACTAATATTATACTTGGTTGAGAAGCACAAACTAAGTACACAGTTGTGAATTAGGCGTAGTCCATGTGCACAAGTATTGTTAAAAAGAAAGTGTTCGGTGGTGCCGCACCTCGCCGGCACGGTTGAAAGACCACCGTAGGCTTGGGGGCGTGACAGTTGGTATCAGATCTTGGTTGGAGCTGGGTTGAGCTTGGTGAAGCTCGTGAAGAAGTATGATGACAGGTACTTGCAGGTGAAGGAAGTGGTTTCACACTAAAGTGAAACAAGGACTAGTTCATTATGCAGGGGCCGGATAAGAGACTGAAAGGCAAGATGGTGGATGAACCTATGATAGGTGAGTCTAGCCATGGTCCAGGTGAAGTCTTGCGGTACGAAATGTTGGAACAAATGGGTCGATGGAGTTCTAACTGGGTTGCGATGAAGGCTGAGAACATGAAGGTTCGGGAAAGCTGTTCGGAACTAAGGAGGGAACTTGAAGAGCTCAAGAGCCAATGCGGAAGTACGACAGATGTTGAACTCAAGGAACTTGATAAGGAGATCCAACAAAGTCGTCTTGGTCTTCAAGAGCTCTTTGATGAAAGGGCCCGCTTAAGGAAGAAAAGTGCCATGGTGGAAGCCGAAATCAAGCAAATTGAGGAAGAGATAAAGAAGAAGCTTCTTGGAAAGAAGGTTGTTGTGATTGAGCAGGAAGAGCTCGACTACATTGACAGGCTGGGGACTTACTACCGTGACAATCTAGAGGATGTGCGGAAGCTTAGTTCTATGAGAGTAGTTAATGGACACTTGGTTGGTGCACTTAAGTAGAGGTTGATGAAGGACAAGCTTGAAGGAAGTCAAGCTAGACCAGGATCGGGTTGCATAGATGAGCCAAGCAAGGAGGTGGAGTACCTTAAGAAGGAAGTCAAGTTGGAGCATGGACCAATTGACTCTTCTGAGGCCGAATTCTTGAAGAAGGTTGTTGATATAAGACATAAGACAAAGCAGACATAAGGAGGTAATGCCTTGAAGCTGAGTTTTTTGCAGGTGACCGTGAAAGGTAAGAGATTTGTAGCTTTGGTTGATATGGGGGCTACTCATAGCTTCTTGAGTAGGAAGGCAGCAAAGTCTTTTGGGAAGAAAGCAAAGATGGAGAGGGAATTGAGTGCCTTCAAAGCAGTCAACTCTACCATGAAAGCTGTTATTGGTGTGATGAAGGACACTCAGATGAGAGTGGGATCATGGTTTGGAAAGTTGGACTTGAGAGTTGTGGACATGGATGATCATTCTATGGTGTTGGGGCAAGATTTCATGAAGCTTGCACAAGCCATACCGATGGTGGACTGAGACATTCTCTTGATCACAGCTGAAGGGAGAACCATGATGGTACCAATGAATAGAAGGAGTTGCTTGGGGTATAGACTGAGGATGAACTCTATGACTTTGTATCCCAAAGATCCGAATGTGAAGCATGAGGATGTGGAGCAAAGAGGACTTGGGAGTATGACTCAAACAACGAAGGAAGGGAAGTTGATTGACTTCGTTGCAAGGGTGAGGAAGAATGAGGCAAGTGAGAAGGCAGTCTCACGAACCTTGAGACACTTGACAAAGACATCTTCTACTGATGATCTTCACAATGGGGTTGCGAAAGAAGGGAGTCTTAGTACTATGTCAGAGGCAGTGGTTGATGAGGATTATGAGGGTAGAGATCCTGCTGGCATAGTGGAATTTTGCAGGTATGCTATGGGCATATATGAATTTCAGTTGACGAAGGACAAGCTCAAGGAGCTTGGGTGTACATGTGAGGAGATTGAGGCTGTGCATAGATACTTGAAGACGCAACATCAATCCGACACATGGGTGGATGAGAGTCAAGGAGGAAACTTCCTGTCCCTCCTTTCTCTATAGACAACCTTGGAGATAGGTTGGTGTGGAGGCCTTGGTAGGGAGGAACCACATCAACTTTATAAGGGGCCTTGAAAGGAGGCTTCTTTATGACAGATTGCAAACTTGGGTGCAGATGGCCAGATGTTGGGATGAGGTCTACATGGGTTGGACATCATGGGAAACTAGTGTCATGGACATCAGGTTGGAGATATGGAGCATGACAGTTGTGTAGGGACATTATGTGGGATCATGAGTAGAGGTGTCATTCATGGACATTCTATGGAGTATGCCGAAGCAAAGGATGTTGTGTAGACGCTGTTATGACATGGAGATGTATGAGCTAGTGGAGAGGTTGTACATTCTTGTGCAACTAAACCATGGCTTGAGCATGTTGCAGATGGGATGGAGTTTTCCATGGACCTGAGCATGGGAGATTCTTGATGAGTCTAAGATGTAGCAGAAGTCAAGGGAAAGACTGATAGTGACATAAGGATGTGCATTCTTGTGGTTTGGGCGTATGGTTGGATTAGCTACCCAACTAGTTCGAGTCATGAGGGGTACCAATGTGCAGAGGTGTGTTAGTATCAGGCTGGCCGAAGTAGTGACAGAGGGATGGAACTATGAGGTCTACATTTGGCAGAGAGACTACATGGGGAGGAGCTCACATTAATGGAGAGAGGTGTTATCATGGAACACTTGACAGATTGATGAGATGTTGGCACATAGTGGAGTTGTGTTGGCATTTGTTGATGGCAGTTATGCACATGATGACATGATGGAGTTTGACACATTGTTGCAGTGGACATGTAGCTTGAGTTGGAGGGACCAGCCTTCCATGGTGGAGAGCAGCATGGGGAAATTGTGACAGGGTGGTCGATGATCATGGACATCTGATATATGGCATACTTTGGTATGGACTATCTTGGTGACAGTTGGTTGCTGAGATGATACATGGTGGAGATGGAGTCCTACATATGTTGCAGGGATGTTTGACATATGTGGAGGAGTTGACATAATGGATTGATGCTTGGGGATGTTGTCGAGGATGACAATGACTTCAGGCGGAGGAGGATGTAACACCTTCTTGGTTGTGCGACAGGCGGGCGCCGGGCGACCGGGCGCGCATGCACGATGGGCATGCGATGGTGCGACGGGCGGGTGCGACCAACCGGGCGAGCGACAGAAGTGCGGAGGAAATGCGACGAAACAATGCGACGAAAGAAGTGTGACTTTACGACACTTGGGAAATAGCATGGAAACGATGGCGGTTTATACCCGATGTGCGTGGGCATGTACAAGGGGCTGGCCGACTGTTCCATGGGCGAACGTTGGGGTGTGTAAGCCACACGTTAGGGGGTCGGCTGGGCAGCCACCACCCTCACTACTATGCGTATATATGGATGAGACTTGGCATTCATTTGGACATCAACTCAAGGCATATCACTTGTGATCTTCGCATAGGACAAGAGGAAGTGCGCAAAAAGGGAAGAGTGCGCATAGCTCATGTGCATTACTTGGAGAAGGCTGCATACTTGGTATTTCTTGTTGGACGGTCGAAGGTTGGCAAGGTGTGCCAGCTATTGGTTGCAGATTCGTGTAGGGTTTGAGGAGGAGGTCTTGGTGTCTTGGGTGAGCACCCTCCTACCGTGCAAGATTGACACAAATGTTGTAAAGGTAGGTTTATGCCTCGGTTGTAAAATTTGGCTAAGTATAGACTTGGATTTTTGCCAAGTATACTTGATGATTGTATTATTGAAAGACTGGTATAATATATTGTTGGGCAGACTTGTTCGGGAGTTGCCCCTCCCCTTTATATCGTGCAATTGTTGTTCT
>APFE031225528.1:3207-18105 GCA_000404065.3 Pinus taeda | reverse complement strand
CGACCAGTTGGGTGGCGCCTGGGTGGTTGCTGGGTGATTCCTAGCATCACCGAGCCTCCAACCAGGCGGTGCCCGGCTGGTCGCTGGGTGATTCCGCGAATCACCCAGCCACTAGCTTGGCGCTTGGATGGTGGCTAGGTGATTCCCGGGCGGGCGGTTGGTGGGCGCGGGCGACTAGTGGTTGGGCGATTCTCGAAATCGCCCAGCCACCAACTGGGTGGGTAGGTGGGCCACCGGGGTGGCGCCAGCCTAGCAGCCACCAACTGGGTGGGCAGGTGGGCCACCGGGGTGGCGCCAGCCTAGTAGCCACCAACTGGGTGGGCAGGTGGGCCACCGGGGTGGCGCCAGCCTAGGTCGTGCCACCTCGGTGACCTGCCCGCCTACGGGTGGCTGGTGGTTGGGCGATTCCGGGAATCACCCAGCCACCAGCCGAGTGGGCGGGCAAGTCGTCGGGCTGGCGCGGCCTGGGCTGGCGTAGCCCGCCCGGCTAATGGCTAGGTGATTCCAGGAATCGTCCAGCCACCAGCTGAGCAAGCGGGCGAGCCGCCGGGTCGCTCGCCTGGTTGGTGGCTGAGCGATTCTGGGATTCGCCTAGCCACTGGCTAGGCAGGCGCACTGGCTGTTGAGGTGGCTCGGCTAGGGTTGGTGCCTCCCCGGCAGCTCGCCCGCCCGCCCGGCTTGTGGCTGGGAAATTCCCGGAATCGCCCTGCCACTAGCCAGGCAGGTGGGCGGGCTACCGAGGTGGCACGCCCCTGCCGTGGGCGTGGCGGTGGGAGGGGATAGGGTGGGCGGGCTATGGGCAAGGGCGTTGGGGGGTTGGAGCAGTGTGAGGGGTGGGGTGGGCAAGGACTTGCGCGAGGGCGGGTGAGGGGTTTCACAGGCGAGGAGTGGGGGAGGGCGGGTGAGGTGCGGGCAAGGGTGGATGAGGGGGTGGGTCGCGAGGGCGTGTGAGGGATGTTGTGGGCAAGGGCGCGACGAGGTGGGTGAGGGGGTGGGGTTTGGAGGGGGTCGGCGAAGGTGCAGGTGAGGGGGCGAGGTGAGTAAACGGGGCGTGGGAGGGTGGGTGAGGGGCAGTGAGGGGTGGGGTGGCGTGGGCGCGACAGGTGGTCATGCAATATTCCCATGGTTTCATATTCCCACATTGACTTTATGGTGACCTTATATTATCAAGCTCTTAGTAAAGTGGTTGTGGGATTTGTAGAAGTCACGTCATCACCATTATGGAGATTTGTGACATTTCATTTAGACACACAATTGTGATATTGTCAAGCTTTAAGGGGAAAACAAATTCAAGGATGCAGCTTACATGGTAAGACGTTTAAAATGTATATTTGATTAATGTTGAAAATTTTATTTATGTACAAGTTAATTGAACTTTTACTATTTCATGTTAGAGGCAAAAGACAAATCTTCTTAACAATGAAGATCAACAATTTATAAATGATTGTGAGTTCATTCAGAGTGGTAGTTGGGAAAAATATCATAGCCATATGTCTATGATTTTTAATCGGGTAGATGGAAAGAGTCATAGCAAAATATTGACTTATGACGTTGTTGTGAGAAAACTAACATATGAAGACAAAGAAGCAAAATGAGAGATAGTTAACATTTATCAAAAACCACAATTATTGATTAACTATCTTATAGACATTTGTTCAAATGAAGGAGATTAGGTTCTAGATTTATTTTCTGGCTCAAGTATGTTTTATTATATGGAATTGAATTTCAATATGTTATTTTTTAATTAATATGTCATTGTAAAAATTTAGTTCATTATTTCTTTTGTGCTTGATAATTAGGTACAACACTAGCATGTTGCCTTCAAAAATGAAGAAATTGCATTGCAATTGAAAAAGATCCACTACAGTGCAATTTCATTCAGCGAAGAATTAATGCTCTTCAATTTCTTCCAGATGCAATGCAAGAAATTGGGTTGAAGAAAGGGGACTTTAGTGAATCACGTGTGGCAAAAAAGGCAAAGGAACCCCAACCACTATTACATGGAATGTTTGGAAAGACATACATTGGGAGATTTGCAGACATCAAAGATCCATTAGAAGAGGAAAATGAGCAAAAGGAAGCAGAAAATGTTGTGGAAAAAGACAATGATGAAACTCTAGAGGACGAAGAGTTTGGATTACGTGACATTGTTGATTAAATTTAAGTTATGCTTGTAAATCAAGCTTTGCAATGTTTTGACTTTGACTTTTTATGAGAAGAATAAACCACTCAATTAGGGTTGTTATCCATTCAATATTTGTAATATGTGATTTTCGCATTGATTTTTAAGTTAATCATTATTTTTTGAAGAAAAGGGAAGCGATTATTATTATTTTTTGACATGAATTCATAAAAAAAAGCTATTATTTAACCATTTTTAGTTTAAAATTATTCGTATAAAAATTTGTGATTTGAACATATCAATTCTAGCAAAAAATTATATCAAAACGTGTAGTTTTTTAGTTATATTTATGTTAAAAATGGTTATTTTTATGTCTATTGTTAAAAAATATTGTTTTAGAAACAATTATTTCATGTGGATTGAAAAATTAATTAAGGATGTATAAATATGTAGAATATCGAAAATTCTAAATATCGATTTTCTAATTTAAAAATGCAAAACAAGAAAATGTGAAGAAAACGACCACTTCAAAAATGATGAAATTTACAAAATAATTATTTACATTTTATACATTAGAAAATTTAAAGCCAAAAAACAAATCTTTTAAAAAAAGTGGGTGATGCAGAATACTCACTTTTTAAAATCAGCATGAAAATCACTACCATTCTAAAATGTAATGTACATAAAAAAAATTAAAGTGCCAAAAACTATGCTCTAAAAAAAACATGTGCATTCTGCATCACCCCTTTTCAAAATCATGTCACTTTTTTGCTATCTCTACGAAACAGGTAACAATATCAATTCCCGTTTCAAAGTTTACATTGTTTCCTTCTCTTCCTACCATTATAGATTCTTCAGAGCTAATATAAGATTCATCCTGCAAGGTTAATTACTTTTCCTCTGGTTCCTCTATCAATGGTGTATTGAAAAAGGGTTCTCTTTCTTCCTCTCCACTAGGAATTCTAATTCTTCAGCTAAAATATGTTCCCCTGTAGAGGTGAAAAAGGTTACTCTTTCTGTTGGAGATCCAAGATTTTCTTCCTCTAGGACTGCCTCAATGGATGAAGTAGGAGATCCTCTTGATTGGATTTATGACCTTAAAACTTCAGGAAGTCTATGGCTAGTGAAATGTGGAATATGAGTTTGAGATGGAGGTGTATCTCTTCTTAATCTTGGTGGAGTAAGTGGTGTTGTGGGAATTGAACTATTGCCTCTAGCTATGAATTTACCCCTAGAGTCTCTTTCTCTACGCATATCATTTTTTTAGAAGTAAGATGAGGTTTACCTAATTACACTTCCCCGGCAACGGCGCCAAAATGTTTAGTCAATTTAGTGTCCTAAATCGCTTTCATAAAATATCAACTGAGGTCTGTAAACTGATGAAGTGTGGTGCACTATATATGCTTAATTAACTTTTTCTTACTTTGTTTTTTTGTATTTTATGTTGTTTTGGGTGGTTTCGTTCCTTGATGTCTAAGAATGTTCAACCTAAAATTATGAGAAGATTTAAGTGAATCTAAAGAAATGTTCCTAAGTTAATCTAATTCTTTTAACCAAAAACTATTGGCTAGTTAGAACCTAATTTGGAAAATAGAGCATCTATCTTATCTTATCATTAGTCCTAATCCATGGATCTAATTCTTAAAACCAAAAAGGAAATTGCGGTGTCTGTTTGAAGTAAAGACAGAAAATGAAATCAATTAAAGTACTCCTGGTTACTTTAGCATTCAATTATGAAGAATGATCTTCTTGAGATGGAGTATATGCAATTGTCTGTACTTTAACATCCTAGAAAAATAAGTAGAGTATGCAACTAAGTGAGAATCTGAAAGAAAAAAGGTGAAAGCATGTAAAAATAATTGTAAACAACTAATGCAATTATGAATTTCTCAACCATTCAAATGTGAAGCATTACCCTCTTGAAGTGCTGTGTAAGAAGTCAATTATGCCTTAGTTCCTAAGTTCCTAGGAAGCTAATAACAATGTACCGAGTAATTTCAATCACTATATGAAATAGACATTTAACCATTTAGTTTAGGATCATCATCATCTTGAAATGGTTTTTGAAAACATCCACTAACACAGTTAATTGAAAATTCTGTTCTAAGAAAATGAATGACAAAACAGTCAGAAAACTAAGCAACTGTGTATTCTTATCACTTCAATCTTAATTCAATTTGGAAACAAAGTTATTTTTCTCCATGAAATATCTTAGAAGAACAAGGTTGCATAGTTGTGAATTATCACTATGTTATTGATAAAAAACTAGAATGAAATATTATCCTAATTAGAAAACAGATTTGCTGAAAACAGAGTAATGCAAATTGAACTAAAAATAACAAATGAAAAACTTCCTCTATTGTAGGGGCCCTCTGCAACTAATTTGGCTGGACTGCTAGCTAGTTAAAGATGCTCTTAACCAATCATTCACCACACAAACTTTATATTATGATAAAGCGAAGTCTGAATACAGAGTATCAACAAAAAGCTTGAATTTAACACTTAATTTCTGAACGATTTCTCGGTTCTATGTAACCGATATTTAAAGGAAAATAACATAAATGTTTGTGAGATAAACTTGCTACAGGTGGCTTATTCGGATTAGATTTGCATTAGGATTGTTGGACTCTTGATTTCCTACGAAAAAGAAAATCAAGGGTCCTATTTCTTTCGGATAAGTATTTTGACTCCATCTTTTACCATGACCTTAGGCTCACTTTTCTGTCGATCTGGACCAAGTGAATAGGATAGAATCCATGTGTAGATGATTCTAGAAATGCCCATGTGGCCCAATTCTTTATTTGACACCTGGAACCTACCAAACCATGAGAGTAGCTACGAAATCCATAATTAGCTGCAAAATAGGCTACGTTTTGTAGCTAAATTGCAAAAATATACTCAAATAGCAAGAACATGAAAATATAATATAGCAACCATTTTAATGCTTTCCTTAAGACAAAACTTAGCATTTATCATTGATTGGGGTCTGTAATATTATGAGAAAGTGAGGGAAAAAGGTGAGAAAAACTGTCAAGGAGAGGGTAATTCTGAGATTCAACAAGTATCCAGGGACTCCCAAAGGAGATTTAGAAAGGACAAAGCTCAATGTTTCAAATGCCATAAGTATGGTCACTTCGCTAAAGAATTACCATAAAATGGATATGTTCCTAGGTCCTACAACAACAACCAATGCTTCAACAACAAGTTAAATAACAGAAGAACAAGAGATGCTCTTGTTGATGATGAAAAAGGCCATCATCCACCCAAGAGATCAAGGAACTCATGGTATGGAAATAATGCAGTTGCTACTCTATCTGAATATTTTCTTATTTTTGCTTTATCTAGTTCCTCCCTTCCAAATTCATTTGATAGATTGGTCAGTAGATAATGGGGCTTCTAGACATTTTACTAGTTGTAGAAAAGTTCTCTCAAATTTAGTTGAGAAGGAGACAAACTTGAGGATTATTCTCGGGGATGACTCTACATATCCTATGAAGGGGTTTGGTTCCATTTCAATTCACTTGGATTATGGTGAAACTATACATCTACAAGATGTTTTATATGTGTCGAGATTGAAAAATAATTTGGTATCTATATCTGCCTTGGAGGACAATGAGAGTTATTTTTATAAGAGGAAAATTTCTTACTTGGCCTTGGGAATCTAGCTTGAGGGATGCCTTCACCTTGGGATCTAGAATTGAAGGCCTTTATAAAGTTAATGGGAGACCAATCCAAGCTTTGGTCCATGATATCAATCATCAATGTCAGTTGTGGAACAAGAGATTTTATCATCTTCATTATGAATCCATACCTAAGGTGAGGAAGATGGTTTCTAGGATGCATGAGGTTCAAGCTGTAGGTTTTAACCCTTTACAGAAATTACCTGCAAACGAATTCTTAAAAACGGAAAGAACATAAAATAAATTTGCACATATTTTCTTCTGGATCCCAAAATCAGGGCTACCAGATTGATTTTTCATTATATTCCTTTCAATGTTACAATATAGTTTGTCTGAGATATGCTAGTGGAAAAATGTCGATGGAACCGTTCCCTTCTAGTAGGAGCATGTCAAGCAACATTCTACAACTAATTCATTCTAATCTATGGACCTATGTCAGTGACATCCTTTGGTGGCTATCTATACTATAAAACCTTTGTGGATGATTTCTCTCATAGGACATGGAGATTCTTCTTAAAACACAAGGACAATGCATTTGATATGTTTAAGGATTTCAAGGCATTGATAAAGAATCAAAGAGGGAAGAGGACCAAGGTCTTCAGGTTTGAAAATAGTGGAGAAATCATTTCAAAATGAGTTCATTGATTTTTACAAGCAAGTCAGAATCAAGAAGGAGACCATCATACCTTACAACCCTCAACAAAATGGAGTAGATGAAAGGAAGAATGAGACCATTAGGGAAGTTGTGTGAGCCATGTTGCATGATCATAAGTTGTCGATGTTTCTATGGGTAGAAGTTGCGAACGCTGTAGTCTATGTTCATAACAGGACTCCTCATCAAGCTTTGGGTGACAAGTCCCATGAAGAAGTTTTCATAGGTGTGAAGCTCGATGTTGGGCATTTGAGGATCTTTGGCTGCCTCGTATATTTTCATGTTCTGAAGGACAAGAGGGACAAGTTGGAAGCTTCTGGAAAGAAAGGTATGTTTGTTGGTTATTGTGAAAATTCAAAAGCTTATAAAATATATGTGCTTGGGCAAGAGGAATATAGAGTTTAGCAAGGATGTGATATTTGATGAAGATGTTGCCCTTGGGAAAGCAAGGAACACCCCTCCCCCTGCCCTTGTTGAAAAAAAGGATAATGATATGGATACACAAGAAGGCCCTTTTGTACCCAAGTTTGAGCCTGATGTTGATGATGATCCTATGGAACCCATGGATCCTTTAGATCCTCCTACGAGTGATCCTTCTAGTAGGAAGAGACCACTATGGTTTCGTGACACTTTACAAGATGTTGAGAGGCAAGTTATTTCCAGAGGAACCTTCAGGCAAAGAAAGAAGCCATGTCGATAGGAAGGGTATGTTGTAGCTATGAGAAATATGATACAAGCTGAACCACACAACTTTGAAGAAGCAATGAAAGAACGGGTTTGGAAAGATGTTATGGCTGATGAATATGAATCCATCACGAATAACAATCTTTGGGAAGTGGTTATGAAACCTAAAGGAAAGTTTGTTATGACTTCAAAATGGTTATACAAGATTAAGCATGGTGTAGATGGAAGTATCAAAAAGCATAAGGAGAGGTTCATGGCTAGAGGTTTCTCCCAAAAATAGGGAGAATATTATGATGACATATTTGCACCAGTTGCCCGCTACTCTACTATTTGTTCTGTAGTTGCTTTAGCTACTAGTCAGGGATGGAATCTTCATCAGATGGATGTGAAGACTGCGATTCTACATGACATCCTTAAGAAAGTTTGAGGAGCATGATAGGAAGACACATGTGTGCAGGCTGCAAAAAACACTCTATGGATTGATGTAGGCTCCTAGGGCTTGATATGCCCAAATTTATAGTTACTTAATGAAGATTGGATTCACAAGACACAATGTTGACCTGAACCTCTACTTCAAAGTTGTCCAAGGTATGCCCCTGATTTTGGTTTTATATGTTGATGAGTTATTCTTTATAGGTGGATAGCCTTTGATTCTCGAGTGTAAGACGGAGTTGGCCTTTGAATTTGAGATGAAGGACTTTGGATTGATGCACTATTTCCTGGGCTTAGAGGTGTGTCTGAGGCCTGGTGAGATTTTCCTTTCACAAAGGAAATATGTTGTTAAACTATTGGAGAGATTTTGTATGGTGGAATGTAAGTCTATGGCCACACCGATCGAGATAAGCTTCAAGAAGTTATGTGGAGACATTGCAGGACACGACCTAGCAAATCCTACTGAGTACTAATAGTTGATTGGGGCACTAATTTTGCTTGTGAACACTCGACCAGATATATGTTTTGTAGTTAACACTCTAAGTCAATTCATGATCAAGCCTCTACATGCACACTGGGTTCTTGCTAAGTATGTGCCGAGATATTTGCATGGGATGATTAATCTTGGATTAAGATATACTGCCAAAGATGTGAGACTACATGGATACACTAATGCTGAATGGGCTAGAAATGTTATTGACGAGAAGAACACATCAGGGCGTTGTTTTAGCCTGGGATCTACCATGATATCTTGGATGAGTAGGAAGCAAAAGTCCGTTGCCCTTAGCACAGTTGTGGCAGAGTATATTGTTGCTAACATGGCTAGTTGTAAGGTAATATGGTTGAGAAAGCTCTTTGGAGAGTTGTTTGAGCAAGTTTTGGATACGACAATGATATATTGCTACAAGAGTGGGATATGTCTGGCAGAGAATCTAAATTAGATATCACTATATCAGATGATCCACGACAAGTCCAAGCACATTGAAGTTAGATATCACTATATCTCGGATATGGTATAAGGAGGAGTTGTAAGACTTCGTCACATTTCGATTAATGAGAAAATAGTTGATACTTTTACTAAGGCCTTGCCGAAAGGGAAGTTCTTGGTATTCAAAGGGTAGTTTGGATAGATGGATGTGACCCTTCTGGGAAAAGGTCACAGCTGATTGAGAACACTAAGTTATTCTATACCCCCCTCTTTGACCTCCCAGGGAGAGGAATTGAGCTAGGAGAGTTCTTGGGATTGAGGGAACTATGGACAATAGGATGTGTGATCCTTATCATTTATGAGAAGTTGGGTATCCTACCTATTATCACTATAGGGTGTACGTGATCCTTGTTATTTATGACATGTTGGAATCCCCCCTACCATCTGTTTGGGACTTGATAGATTATACCCCACTATGCATCCTACTCGGAAGTTGGGCTTGTCGGGATTGCCACCCATCTAGCCAATGGGTGAAGAGAGCCTTGGGCATGTGTGATCCTTACCTTTGGGAAGTTGGGTATCCTCCCCAATTTGGGTGTTCTACCACTTGATTCTTGAGAGTCAAGGTGGGAAGATTAGTAGGAAATAGGATGTGTGATCCTTGTCACTTATGACAAGTTGGGTATCCTGCCTATTGTCGAACAATAGGATAGTGCGTGATCCTTACCTCTCATGGTAACTGGTATCTTGCTTATTTTCGTTAGATATAAGGTGGAAAATGTATGTCCCCTATGATGATTCTTCTTCTTTAGATTTCAAAATGTTTAAGAAGGCGAGAAAAGATGAGAAAAGATGAGATGTGATATGTTACAACGATGATGATGACAAGACATTCGAGATGAGACTTATGATGGAATTGGTAATTTCTCCCTAAGTTGACAAGGAGTGTTGATTTGGCAGCTCAAGGACAAATTCCCTCCTTTAGGAAACCCTCCTCAGCCTATGGAGACCCTACTATCCCTTGGAAGAATTTAATTTTCTCAAGGAAAAATATTGTTTTTCAAGTGAAACCCACTTATGCTCAAAAGTACAAATTCAGCATGGATAGGGAAATTCGACCTCCTTGGACACATATAAATAGACCACATGTCACATCACTTGGAGGCATCTCATCTCATCACATCATCTTCTCTCTCTTGATTTGATTGGTTCGTATAGGTCTGCAATAGGAGGTTCGAGCTCAAACATGCGAAGGGAAGGAAGAAATTCCTTATTGGTGCATTGACTTTCCATTAGGATAGCGTTGACCAACTTTTGACTCTCTTTGACTTGGGTTCATTTGACTTGGAATTATCTCTATTTTGAAAGGACAAATTGATTGGACAAGAGATTGAACCTTTCTGGGCTATTTGACCAAGGCTGACAACAAACTTTGACCACAAATTTGTTGAAGTTAGACTGCAAGTTTTATCTCTCCTTTGACCGAGTTTTTAGAGGTTGCTTTGACAGGGTTTGACTAAGGAAAGAAGGTTGATTTCTTTGACTATTTGATCGAGATTTTTGAATCTTGATTTAACCGTTGACCAAGATTGGTTAGGGCATCTTTAACTATTGTTGACTTTAACCAAAATTGCAAACTTTGACTATGGATCAGATTTTGACTTTTGGGATCATCTTTGATTGGATATTGGTTGGTTAATATTGGTTGGTGAAATGTTTGACTTTGACTCATTGTTGATGTACTCGTATATTGTATCTCTATGTTGAACATTTGATATCAATCAAGAATAATTCAAAAATTGCTTTTTTCCCTAATCTTTGACCAAGCCACTGTGTTTATTGTGCATTTGATTTGTTATTCTATCTAGAATTGCTTATTGTTGTTGGAAGATTGAAATATATTGGAAATTGAGTGCCAATTGAAGAAGAATTGGAAAATTGATTGAGTTAATCATAGAACACTGGAAAATTAACACACAGGGCCTCATTTTGGCATGAGGCAGACCCTCCAACCCTAGCTCAACAAAAGGTATGGCTCTTAAAGCAACAAAACATGTAGCTTGTTGACTTAAATGTAAAAATACACAAGAGGTATTTTGTAATAATAATTTATTATATATAGAATGTATAAGTGATGATTGTTACAATGAGGGCCCTCATATATATATACCTAAGTTGGTGTTCTTTCGTTAAAAGACATGCCTTTTCACTTAACTTAATGACTATTTAACATAATCAATATTTAATTATTTAATATTTACATTTATTTTATTTTATTTACTTGTTATGAATTATATTCATAACATGGTTCCTTCTTCAGAGGCTTTTGTCCTCAAAGCTTATTATTGGCAATTTCCTTCATCTTAGCCCTAACAAATTCTTCACCCTGCGGTTTATCATCTTAAAATATTGTAACTTGACGTCACTATTAGCTTAGCTTGTATAATTTTTTTAATCTATATATATATATATATATATATATATAATATATCTTTGACCCCATTTTTATTTTTTATATTTATTTTTGTTTTAATTAAATATTTTTTAATAAATAGTATATATATATATATTATATATATTATTAACAATATAATTAATTTTTTATATTTTAATTAATTATATATTAATCTTATGAAACTTATATATCTATATATATATATAGATATATATGTTATAACTCTTGACCGATGTGACCAGCGACCATTAACTGAAGCGATGCGATTGTTACACTGTAAAAAAATATTATATGAGGCCCGGTTGATTGGAGATGGTTGGCCTCTCGACGGAAAGGAATGAGGTTGTTGGAGATAACGAAACATATGATAGGGCAACATTTCCTGCATTTCTTTCTAGCGCCGTCTATGCTGACATGCCATTATCGACACGTTCTTCCCACATCATTCTAGTTGCCCACATCATGTTTCTTAGGGTTTGCGGAGATCCAGATCGAACAGGGGAGGCAATTGACCTCTTCATAAACTTTTCCTCTCTCGTTGCCCACATCGCGTTGCTCAGGGTTTGCAGAGATCCAGATCGAATAAGGGAGGCGATTGACAGTAACAACAATAACCTTTAGGTAGTTAATGCCTCTTAAGATTCCACGGTCATCCCCTGAAGATATGCAGATGATATTTTCCGTGTAAGCGATGGAGTCTAAATACTCCATACCATCAATTTTTAGTGCACAAAGATTTAGAAACAATAATGTATTGATAGAGGTAGGTGTGGTATCATTGGAAGAAGCCTCTACATCTCTGGATTTCCTTCTGGATAGAATATAATAAGAAAGGTAACTAATATATACCGAACCATGTGTTGAACACCTTAATGGAGGGAGACAACCTATCTTAATGGTGTGTTCTTGGCTTCCTAGATCCAGATCCCCCGTAGTGATTTCATCTGAGTTTAAGGGATATTGGTCGGCGATCATTGCATAGAGCATGACCCCAATGCTCCATATGTCCATAACTTTCAAGCTCTCACAATTCTCATTGTGTACTTCCAAAAAATTCTCAAAATTTGATAGAGAACTCTTAATATCTCCCAAATTCATTTGAATTTTTGTGGTTGAAGACTGACTACAAACTGATGACATGACCGATTTTGTTCTCTCAATAAGAACATATTTATCTTCTGATTCTTTGTTGTTAACATACATGTCACTTTTCTCTGAAGCCTCCTTAATAGGAAAGAAGCTCGAGGCTAAAAATTGGGTTGGTTTCAAGTTAAACTCATGACCATTTGCCACTATTTCAGAACTCTCAACAGAATCGTGGGTTGTATCAGAATCTACATCATCTTCTACACTACAACAACTTATTTGACTTAGGAAAGATGCTAGTGGAGAGTCCTTGGGCTATGTGATAACCTCAGATTCATCGCTATCATCGTTGTTACGGTTAGAAGAGGTTGTTCGACCATTTAAACTGAGCGGATGATCTTTTCTTCCATTTGAAGATTCTTCAATTTTGTATGTCTTCAAGTGAAATCTTCTCATAGCAATGCCTTGATTAGGCAATGACAGTTGATGGCTATGCAACAACTGAGGTCGAGAGCGAAATTGGATTTGAACACCATTGTCTGGCATGCTAGTAAGAAACCCTGCCACACAAGGTTTGTCGTTCTTTTCTTCTTCGAAAAGGGGTAGAAATGAATAAAGATCTTCACAGTTTTCAAAATTGTTTAGTAAGGATGAAAGGTCTATATTTTCTTGATCAGAAACGGATCCAAAATCAAAATATTTTTTGAATGCTTTTGATTCCATGATAGAGGAATTCATTTTCTTCCCAAGAGAATAGTCCTTCTTAGCCAAATATAAGTTTTCAGGAATATGTGGGAAATACTCTTCCTCACATGATGAATAAAATGAATCATTTTGCAGTTTTTGGTTCGTCCATTAAGAATCATCATTTTCGTTGGTAAAGGTATCACGAAGTGATATTGAATTGCAATTTGGATTGGATATGTCCTGGAGACACTCCATTGGTCCATCAATAGAATTAATGTCTTCGCTCTTATTGTCTAAAATCTTTGATGATGTTTCTGATCATGAACTTGCCGAAGCATCATCTTCCTGTTGTTCCGGTGAGGACCTATCTTCTAACTGACCTTCAATGTCACCCTCCGAGCCATCAGTAGGAGAAGCGGCATTTTTAGCATGGGAAAAGCTTCCTAACTCTCACTATCAATGTCAGATTCTTTGTTTCCCTCCAACTCAACACTTTTGATATCTTCCCCTTCACCATAATTGGCATTGTTTCCTCCACTTTTACTATGTGAATTCATATCTTTCTCTCCATTATTAGAATCAATAATCTTCACATCTTCATCATCTTCCTTATTATCGATTTCCTTTCGACATCCTTTAACTTCTGCAAATGATTTTTCTAAACGCTGAAATGGTTCTTGAATTTTACTAAAATTCTCAACACATTCAAGACGTAAATGTGATGGTATATTGTGCAACAAAAAATGTTCAAAGACTCGCATGATTATATTGTGCGCCATGGCTCTAATACCACTGAAGCAATAAAACCTGTAGCTTGTTGACTTAAATGTAAAAATACACAAGAGGCATTTTGTAATAATAATTTATTATAGATAAAATGTATAAGTGATGATTGTTACAATGACAACCCTCATATATATACCGAAACAAGCGTCATTTCATGACTAGGCATGTCTTTTAGACATGCCTTTTCACTTAATGACTATTTAACATAATCAATATTTGATTATTTAATATTTACATTTATTTTATTTATTTACTTTTTATGAATTATATTCATAACAACTCTCTTGCCCTCATTGAGAGATAGTGCTTCCAAAGTCAGTTTCAAGACATATCGTCCAAACTCCACCTCATCGACATGATTATTCGACCTACGATTCTTTATGGCTCTGAGGTGTAGGGGCCAAGCTTGGTACAGACAAATTGGGCTAAGATGGAGATAGTCAAAACCTTACCTCTTAGATGCATCATAAGATGCAAACATATCGTTCAACAACTTATTATCCAAGAAAAGTTCAGTGCCCATCCATTCCGCCTCGAGGTCATCTTTTGTCTAGTCTCTTTCCTCCAAAGCGTTAGATCTCTCTAGGACTCGGCAACAGGGAGAGAATGTTGTTGAAGAATCTAGGGTAAGTTAATTTAATAAGGTTATTTTTTCCATGATAACTATTTGTGAGGTATTTTTAACTTTTCCTTATTAGCACAATCTTTGCTTGTTATTCTTAGAGTGTGTCTTCTTAGCTCATCAAATAGTTACCAAAATAAAAGAAACAATAACACAAGATGTTGGCTTTTTGCTAGGGCCAAGACCTCTGACTCTTTGAGAGGAAAACCCACACAAAATTCTTCTTATAGATATTCCAATTGACGAATACCAAGACCATGACCCTTGGCCTATTTAACCACTCCAAGACCAAGACATCAATCCTCTTCTTCGTCATTGCTGATATCATCATTAATACCACTAAAGTCATCACTGTTGCAACACCAAGGCCTTCACTACTGCACAACCGAGTTTAGTATTGTTGCATCATAGTTGTACCTTACTACACCGAGATAAATGTTGCATCATTGTTGTACCACTGAGATCTTCATCATAAAAATGAGATCTTTGAACTGAGACATGATAATTTATTATCCTTCTGAGCTTGCTTGAGGGACATTTGTTTATATGGTTGTAGCCATAAGAATACCCAATCACCTACATCAAAACTTATTTCTCTGTGATGTTGATTTGCCTATTGTTTCATTCTATTTTGGGTCAATGTGAGGTTATCCTTTAAGAGTTGGAGAACTTGTTGCTGATGCTCGATGTGATCTTCCATTGCTTGAACCTTAGAATTTTCTCTTAAATATGATATGATGGATGGTGGATGATATCCATAAAGT
>APFE031225520.1:0-32711 GCA_000404065.3 Pinus taeda | reverse complement strand
CCCATTTTCGTCCACGTTGCTCTTGTTGTTTTCGTCCTTACTATTGAATTCTCTGTTTTTTCTTTACTGTTAGTTCGCTGCCTTGTTTTGCCTAGAGGCTCAAACACTGCAATAATGACTTTACCATTGTACAACTATGCTCTTTTCCCTTCATTTCTTGCAATTCTAATTTTCTCCACTTCATCCCTTCTCTCTTGTTTTTTGGTTAAATCTTCATCAAGGAAGAAGTGTGAGCCTTTCAAGAGTTTATTTTTGCCCAAAGGTTGGTGTTTGTCTTGTACGCTTGCCATAGTGACTTTTATGGGTCGAGGCCTCTCTTCAAATATCCTCCCAACTCTCCTTGCTTGGCAAATTTTCCCTTTCCAATGTAGTTTCTCTTTCATAGAGTCTCTTGTCAAATTGGTTGTACTTTCATTCTTCCCATAATCTCTTATTCCCCTGATAGTAAAGTTGTTTTCTTGTCCTGTCTTTCTGTGTTCTATTTCCTGTGCTCTACGAGTACTTGCATCTTCTTCTTCCTCTGTCCTTATGTAACCATTAGCGGTTTATCTCTAGCTTTGATTTCTTTTAGACTATCTTTCCCACTGTTCATTTTTGCATTTTTTTTGGAAATGTTTGTTTGTTGAGATACTTGTGTATATACTGAGTTTGTTTAGAAATGATCACATCCCTGTTTGTTGTTATTAATTCTTTCATATTTTGCCACGCTATATTCATGCTTTGCCATTATTGTTTTATGGTCTCTAGAGCATCTTGTAACATTGTTACATGTTCTTTTAAAAATCTATTACCTTCCATTATACATCGATTTGCAACTGTGATCTCTGAAATTTTGTGGTCCATAACCTGTTCTTTGGCTTCCAAAATTTCCAGCGTAATATTTACCTTGATCAGTTCTTGGACATATAGATCTGATGACCAAGTAAGAGATGTATATGTGACACTGTAATTGATTGATTCTTTTTTATTTTTGTATAGGTTTTCTTATCATTTGTTGCGCCTTAAAATGCCCTCATATTGCTTTGCATTTACCCAAATTCACTTTTTTATTTTGTGTTGAAATAATTATTTTGACATGACTTAAATTATTTATTTTTACAAAATTTAAAATTTTCTCGTCATTTTTAACATTTTTACCATATTTAGTATTGGCGGCAACCCCTCTCATAGGCATCTCTGCTCTTTACAGCTTGGGTTTTTTTAAAGTTTTTCCATGTTCTCAGTGGAAACCGCCTCTCGGCAATTCTCCGTTACCTAAAAGGGACTCCTGTGTTCAAAATATATGGTGACTGGCCAACATCTGGTTCCTGTACTAAAGTGAAATCAATACAGGAGAGTTTGTACTTCGGTCGCTGTGTAGCGGTCCACATATCCAGTTGATAAAGTCCGCCCGGGAAAGTTTTAGCGAGTGCGCAGTCTTTTGAAGAGTGGTGAATAGTGCAAGGCTTGATTTGCAGTGCGGCATTGGGCCAGAGTGCCGCTAATCCGAAACCATTGCCGTGAACAAAATGCCGCGACTGTGCATACGCCCCATGCAAACAGTTAACCCTTTTCGTTAAACCCTGACTCCGATTCACGGCTCTGGGCAATTATTGGCGTCCAACCAAACCACTACCAACAAAGCACTACACCGTGTGTTCCAGGAAGACGGACTCCCCTCGAGTGCAGGTTTTTCTCTAATTTGGTCGCTCATCACGCAAATTCAAGAGTCAAGAACCCAGGGCATGGCAGGCTATCTCGCAAATTCAAAAAAAAAATCACAAACCCAGGGTACGACCTAGAAGAAGCCAGAGGATTATGGAAATACTTCGGTGAAATACGAGCTCATTTTGGCTTCCCTTGGATATTATGCCTTAACGTTATGGATTATTTATTAGTTGAAACATTACATTTATTTATAATTATTATAATACATTTTTAGTCCCTGCCCTACGGGCCTGTCAGGGACTATAGTAATCATTTTTGGTCGGTGCCAATTAGTTTGACACGATAAACGATATGCTAATTGGAGCATAAAGCAAAGTTTTTGCAAAATATACATCAGCCAATCCAATATTTTATTCTTTTAACCAATCAACGCAATCTCAGCAATCTCAGTCTTATTTGGCCTCAAATCGAGGTATACAGGGTAAAAAGTTAAGACAAAGTTATGAGAAGTACAAGCCCTTACACAAACTTGACACCTTAACGAAGTAATGCTATCTTTACATTAGCATTACTTTGCTAACATTTAATGTTAATGTATATCACTGAACTAGAACTAGAACTAGTTTATACGAAAGCCACCACTTCTACCAACACGCCACTTGCAAGTTCTTCTTGCCAATTGTCGCCTCTTCTATCTCCTGTCCTCTCTTCATTCCACACAATATGCTTCTTATCTAAACTTGCAGCTGCATAGCCTAGAGAATTGGCATGGCCTCCAGAAACTTGTGGAGCGCATAGAATTGGCATGCTGTCGAGAAATTTGTGGAGTGCAGGGAGAAATTTGTGGAGCGCAGAGAATTGGGCCAACATCAATAGTAAGTTATATTCTATTCTGCTTTAACAAAAATAATTGCAAAAATACAGTTACCTTTCACTGCTCTGCTTGTGTTGCTATTGCCTCTCGCATCGAAATTCATCTTGACCTGGAATTTCTCAGTTTGATTCCATAGTGATTTAATCACTATAATGCCAGTCAGTTTAACAGATAATTTATTCTTCGCTAATTTGATTAAAAAAAACACATGAATATAAAAAGCATAAATTACAGCATTTAAATCGCTCCATCTTTGTGCTCTGGCCTGAATGCTAAATTCATACTTTCCATCCTTTTTTTTTTGCAATTAATACAGTTACCTTTCACTGCTCTGCTTGTGTTGCCATTGCCTCTTGCATCGAAATTCATCTTGACCTGGAATTTCTCAGTTCGATTCCATAGCGATTTAATCATTATAATGCTAGTCAGTTTAACAGATAATTTATTCTTCGCTAATTTGATAAAAAAAAACACATGAATATAAAAAGCATAAATTATAGCATTTAAATCGCTCCATCTTTGTGCTCTGGCCTGAATGCTAAATTCATACTTTCCATCCTTTTTTTTTTTGCAATTAATACAGTTACCTTTCACTGCTCTGCTTGTGTTGCCATTGCCTCTCGCATCGAAATTCATCTTGACCTGGAATCTCTCAGTTCGATTCCATAGCGATTTAATCACTATAATGCCAGTCAGTTTAACAGTTAATTTATTCTTCGCTAATTTGATAAAAAAAAACACATGAATATAAAAAGCATAAATTACAGCGTTTAAATCGCTCCATCTTTGTGCTCTGGCCTGAATGCTAAATTCATACTTTCCATCCTTTTTTTTTGCAATTAATACAGTTACCTTTCACTGCTCTGCTTGTGTTGCCATTGCCTCTCGCATCGAAATTCATCTTGACCTGGAATTTCTCAGTTCGATTCCATAGTGATTTAATCACTATAATGCCGGTCAGTTTAATAGATAATTTATTCTTCGCTAATTTGATAAAAAAAAACACGTGAATATACAAAGCATAAATTACAGCATTTAAATCGCTCCATCTTTGTGCTCTGGCCTGAATGCTAAATTCATACTTTCCATCCTTTTTTTTTTGCAATTAATACAGTTACCTTTCACTGCTCTGCTTGTGTTGCCATTGCCTCTCGCATCGAAATTCATCTTGACCTGGAATTTCTCAGTTCGATTCCATAGCAATTTCATCACTATAATGCCAGTCAGTTTAACAGATAACTTATTCTTCGCTAATTTGATAAAAAAAAACACATGAATATAAAAAGCATAAATTACAACATTTAAATCGCTCCATCTTTGTGCTCTGGCCTGAATGCTAAATTCATACTTTCCATCCTTTTTTTTTTGCAATTAGAACCAAATTGTTCACACTTTGAATTTTTCAAATTGTTCAATATTACATTAAGGTCACTGCTTATCGAAAGGGTTTCAAATTTAATGGAAATTGCATGCATTACTTATTGTTTAGCAGGTTCTGCTGGAGACAAGGTATCCGAGGTACTTTGGCAAATGCCATTAAATCTAGAAGCAAGCAAGAAATAGGATTCAGAAAGAAATAGGATTCAGACGTATGAAACTTACCTGGTGGACGGCGCGGGGAAATGAAATCCTGAGAGCCTTGCAATTTCCCATAGCAGAAGGCACTTCAAACTGCAACAGGAGGCATTTTCTTTTGTTATTACGGATGTCACTTGCTCAATTGTGTCTTCGGAATTCTCCAATTGCTTTCATTTCTCAGGTGTTCAAAAAATATGGTGGAGCTGCTATGGTGCTACCCATAAGGGTCATCTACATATGGAACTCGTCCAAGGACCCTGTGCTCGCCGCCGACTCCCCGGTGTGGAGCTTCGCTCATTTGAAAGACGACTGCATCGATACGGATCTTCCGTACACCAAATTCGAGAGCAATGGCAAGAATCTTCGGAACCAGTCGGTTGTGTCGTCATGGAAGTTCTTTTACCTCGTAGAGAACACGATCACTCTGCAGGAAGATAACCTGATTCTGTGTGTGATTCTGTGTGTGAAGCCTGTGACGAATCATATCAGAAGGTATGGGAAACTCTTCATTTCTCAGGTGTTCAAAAGAGGCCTCGCCGAGCAGTTGCAGGTACAGTATTCCGAATTTCCTGAAAACCGTTATGTGAAACTCATCTTGAGGCTCTCAACCTGAGCTTTAAAATGTGGATACATTGTCTAGCAAAAGTAGCAGTTCACCTGCAGTTTTCAAGGCTTGCTCTCCCTTCTCTTTCATCTTGTCCCCAACATCAGAAATTTTGCCCTTGGCAGAACCATAGACATCACTTGCCATGTGCTCAGAGCTCTCCATTGTTCATTCTTCTGTGGCCACAGGCGTCCCGACAGAGGAGGCAGCAACTGCCACGTTTCACTCATGCGAACGACTGCGCAAATTTACTTTCTATTTAACCTCAATTGTCCGGCATTTATCAATTTTATCTTTCCATTTAACCTCAATTTTCCGGCATTTATCAATTTTATCTGGGGGCAAAGTTACATTGTCTATATAAATAAAAACTATCTTTGTTTTTTCACTTTGTTCTTGTCCTTTGTTCTTATTATAATTGTTTATTGCAACTTCAATATATCTATTTTCGATGCTATATTGTCAAACAATTTAACAAAATAAAATCTAGATGCTTCTTTGTTTGCGTTAAACAGGTGTGCAAACACAACATCGGAAAGGGTAGCCTTTCTGACTGCCACAAATGTTGTAACAATAAACTTTGATAAACTCAGTAATTATTTTTTAAAATAACCTTTGTGTCCACTGAATTTACGTGCGCCTACGTCTTTATGGTGGTGTATTTAAAACAACATTTGTTAGCGCCCTTTTTGGCAGTTTAGTGATTTACTGTAATGTCTACCTTACAGTGTAGAGTCATGTAAACAATCTAAATATATGCAATGCATGCTATTCAATCTGAAAGACCCGACCAACATCTATTAGATTTTAGATACATAAATACTAGTTGTTCAATTATGAAAGCAACCTTTACATACAGAACCCAAAAAACGCGTATCAATGGATAGACAAAAAATGGTTTAAGCTCATTAAGAGGTGCAGAAGAGCACCCAATTGATTAGCTCATAACACTGTAACAATGCTTATCAGAACTCAGTGGATCAGAGCTGAAGTTGGCTAAGTCTCAATTTGCTTGCATTAACATCATCATCAACTACACCCTACCGCTAACCGTATTCGTTTCCATCAGCTTCATTATGTTTGACTGATTCAGCGTGTTGTTTCCCTCGGTCAGATGGCGGTCGCCCAAGAGCTGAGCAGACAGGTATTACAGACCTAATGCAAACAGTAGGTGCTGGATTTAGAGATGGGATAACAAAGTTTGAAGCCAAGAGTCTGTTGTGCATCTTCAGGTCTAATCCTTCTAGGTGCAGGAGGGGTTGAGCAGACTGGAACTGCAGAGCTAATTCTCACAGGTGAAGCCCTTGATGCTAGAGGCAGACTATTGACAGGGCAGGGACTAGCTGCCCCGCAGCCTGTCTTGTTAATACTTTTATCCCAATAATTAGTCATTTGGTGGATCCTTTATGCAAGATGGGCAGATAGAATAGCTTCTTAAAAACCTCAAACCACCCAATGTCATTAACATCGACCAACGACCTCTTAACCTTATTTAATCACTATTGGGCAATATCACTTACATTCATTAGGAAAGGTGGAATTCCCCTTGCCACTTCCTCAGCTCACCCATCTGGGGAACTATTATAAAAGTGAGTATTATTAATATTTTTATCTAAATAATTTTTTAAATAATAATTTTTTAATTCTTTTTTTATATATTTCATTAATATAAGAAAAGTTTTGTAAACCAAATGTTTTTACTATTAGAATAAAAATTATTTACATTACAAAATATAATTTATTAATATTGAAATATAATTTTAATTTAAAATTTTAATATCTAATCTATATTTCAACATCTTATTTTCTTTAAGTTGAAAGTTTTCGAAGATTTTCCATTGAATTTGGCAACATTTGGTTTATTTTCCTAAAATCTTGAAAAAATACGAACAAAGAAAACTAATTTAGGAAGTACCAATTCAAATAAAAATAATTAAAAACAATCCATCTTTTATTTTAATTTATTTATCTTTTATTTATGTTATAGTTTGATTAAATTCCCAAATTTTCATTTGGAGTGCTTTTGTTTTAATTGTTTATAAGTAGATAAAATTGTGAGTAACTTTTATGATTTTATGGGTTGATCCAATCCATTTCTCAATCTTTTTAATTATCATATTACTTCATTTTCAACCTATTTCAAGTTTAGCACATTACATATTATTTGAAAATTTTGAACTAATTCAAATGGTTCTATGTTTTTCCATCTACCAACTTTATAACAGAGGAATAGGAAAAGAAGGTAACATTATTGGAAATGGCCTCTAAATCTTATTTGAAAAATTTGAACAATTTCAGGGGTCCATGTTTTGCCACCTAATAATTTTATAGCAACTCTATAATAGAATAATAGACAAAAAAAAAAAACAACATTATTGGAAATTGGCAATATTCTTGTAAAAACAACTAATAATAACTTCTTCAAATAAAACTGGTCAATCTCAAAAAAATAAAATAAATAAATAAATAAATCCCAAAAAACCTCCAACTTAACAATATATAAAAATTAAATTTTGTTTGATATGAAAAGATTAAACCACTAAAATTCTAATATAAAACCTTCATATTAAAATTATATTATAATTTCAATTTCTATATGTTTTATATAATACCTCATTTGTAATAATCAAATTTCTTAATATATTATTTGAAATATTTAATTAAAAAATAATATTAACAATAAGTTAAATTACAGGTCTTACTCATATTCCTCAAGTACAAACACAGGTCCTATACAAATTACGGGTCTTACTCGTATTCCTAAATACAACTACAGGTTTTACACCAAAATAATAGAAAGCAATTGCATAATGGAAGATGTGGTACCATATGGAATGTGGATGGAGACAAACTTGATGAACTGTAAGTTCAATTGAAACAATTAGCTTCCAAACAGTGATATAATTGACATTGGCTGTGAAAAGCGAGGACTATTTGTAAAGAGTTGGCGCAAGTAATTACAAAGAAAGTGAGCACATATATTCTTACAATCTATCTATTCATGCAATGCACCACTGTGCACATAAATTAAAAAAAAAAATACTGTGCAAATAAGCCTTACTTGCACTTCAATTGAAAGAAAAATTCATCGGAATTTCTTCTAGTTTTGGAAAGGTGTTGGGTTATCATGATTTGGTAAGAGGTTGGGTTATCATGAAAATGGATGAGAGGTTGGGTATCATGATAATGGATGAGAGATATTTATATATGTGGGAAGGTGTTGGGTTATCATGATTTGGTAAGAGGTTGGCTTATCATGAAAATGGATGAGAGGTTGGGGTATCATGATAATGGATGAGAGATATTTATATACGTGGGTGGGTTTTATAGAAAGAGTCATTGTATTATGTATTTAGTTTTGTTTTGATTATCTATGAATTTGTTTTTGACTAAAAGTTTATGTCACTTACGTATAGTTTAATATTGCAAATTTATTTTTTGTTATTATTTAAATTTATTTTTTTGTAAAGTGATTAGTTGATGTCTTATTAGGAGCTTTTTAGTAATTTCTATTTCTATTAGTTATTAATTTTTTGTTTTTAATTTATTTCTTTTTCATTTACTTTTTTTTTCCCTTTTTTTAATATTGTTTCTATTTTCACTAATTATAGTTTTCCTCAAATATTTTGAATATAAAATGACTATTATTATATTAAAAGCATATTTAATAAATATAATTATGAAACATTCTATAAATAATATATATTACAAATGTATATACTTTCATTAATGATTAAATTATATTTAAACTAAGCACCTCAATACCTCCTTCATATTAATTCTGTTTATTTTAATTAAATGAAATAATTTTAATTAAATTAAATTTTATATTTTTTTTTAACAAATTCTATTTTTTAATTTATAAAATTAATTCAGCTTTTCCAAATTTTATTAAAATCAACCCCATCCAAACTTATCATTCCAACTAAATCTTGCTCAATAATTTGAGAAAATAAGAAAAAAATATTACAAAGAGAAAAATAAACTATAGGCCCATGGTTTATCCCAATTGTCATTTCAAATACCTAGATTTTATGCACGAATCAATCATTAAAATTATAAATTATATATATTTTTTATTTTTTTGGCAAGCTACGGTAGTTCCTTCTTTTTTCTATTTATAAAAGCAAGTTGTTCCATATACAGCATCGTGGCGGCCTCAACTTGCCCACTTGGGAAACCAAGTTTGTTAGTCACTTTAATCTGTTATAAGCCATCTAATAGCAACATTTTACAAGTCTTTCTACCCAAGTTATATACACTTCACAACTAGATACATATTTTACGGTTTGAACTAACATACAAAGACAAGGAAAGTAAATGCTATCCACTAAAAAGACTGGTAAAACCTGGAAGGTAAAAAGCTATTCCTTGCTATCATCCTATTTGAAGTCCACGATAGCCGATGCTGCAGCAGAGTCACCTGGCACCGGTGCCAGCTCCATCATTTGTTGCTGGATATTATCCAGCTTGCTATCCTACATAAACATTATCATCTATAGATTCTTCATTTCCTTTTTGAGAATGGGCATGCCTTGGGTGATTTCCGTCATCACTCCCACCACCTGTTCCAGAGCTTTCCAACAAGCGTTTCATGACCCAGTAAATGTGCAGGGTTTGTTTGAATAGAGTCATCCTGCCCCTAGTATGCCCTGGGTCAGGGACAAGGTCCCCCCATTCCTCCATTTCCAGCTCTTAGTCATCCTCTATGATGTTGTCCTCCATTTCCTAGACTAGATTACGAATGTCAGCATTCGTTCCATATTTTTATGCTCTTGCTACTTCCTTGACCACCACCTCGATGGGTTTCCTGCCCTTTCTGGGCCCTGCACTCTCCCCTCGGCCCCCTCGTCCGCTACCTCTTCCCTTGCCTTTGCCTAGGCGAGCCATCTCTTCATTTTCAGACTCCCAGAAATACCCTAGCATTTTGCATAGCGTTGCACCTGTCTTCCCTTCTTTGAGTTATGTGCTTTCTCCTTGCTCTTGCCATCCTCATATATCCCTTCCCACCTACCCCACATCCCATTTATCTACCGCCGCCGTTCTTCCCGACCTCTCTCCTCATGATCATGCCACTTCTCTCCATCAGGGTTCCCACGTTCATGTAGGACGCCACCACACCCTACTACTCAAGTGTGAGGACTGTGGTCGGTTATCCTTGCCATTGTCTCTTTTTATATGTCTTAATGGGTGTGCCCTCCCACTCCATTACCCCGATCGGGGGATTATAAATTATAAATTAATATGAATAAAATTAATCACTTAAATTTTTTCGGAGTGGTTTAAGAAATGTTATTATCTATCTCATTTAAACTTAATTTGGATAAAAAATAAAAAATAATATCATATAATCTTAAATCTATATAATAAATGAATATAAATAATATTTATATTGTCTATTGATGTGTATATATTTATTATTAATTATGATAATATTAAACCATTTATTAAAATGTATATTATTTACCAAACCATATAAAGTTAAGAGACTAATTAAAAAAATTTAACATTTTTTTCGTACGTTCACACAGAGAAATCCTTATAGTTTTGTGAGTAAAAAGGTTAAGAAGGTTGGTAGTGTAATAAATATTTTCAAAATTAGATAGAATGTGAGAATAATATGGATAGTCTAAATAAAGTTCTTTACATCTTCAATGTTCCTCGGAGACAAAATGGTGTTTTGGAGTTTTACCAAGGTCTAGTTTCCCTGTGAGGATCATAGAAATTAGTTTCAATTTTGGTAATCTTCATTTTCTTCTTGATACAAGTGAAGAAACAAACGTCATTTTGGTTTTTGAGATTGGGTTTGATCACATGCTTATAATATCGTAGTTTCCTTTTTCCCTCTAAATCTTTCTTTCCCCATAATTTCTCCTTAAATTTGGAAGTAATAATATTTATAATATTATAAAAATTATGCATGATGATTTTATCCTTTATTCTCCATTGTTTCATCCCAAAATGATCATCCTTACACCACCCTCACTTGAGCTAAAGGTAGGGAATTTTGCTAGATTCAGAAGAAATTTTAGGAAACCTGTTGACATCCATTCTATATAAATTCTTCATATAAATAAGATACATATTCATAGCCATGATTTTAATGAGGAAAGGATTGATTTAATAAAGAGGATAGGGCAGGGACTATTCCCTTTAATCTTGAGGTTGTCGTTTATAAAGTACTTTTTTATATGTCCAATCTTCCTCCATGAATATCTCGAAATATTGCAACCCTAAACCTCACAACCATATAAAATAATATGAGTGACAAGAGTATAAAGAAGGATAATTTTTTTTTTTAATCTGAATTCCAAATATATTCTAACATACAATTGTCTTTAATCCCATAAATAGCTTTCCAACATCAATTTATCCTTTTCTCGATGCTATAATTCCAATTAAGCTTATGGTTGATGTTGCTCCCTAGATATTTGTATAAAGGAACTTCCTCCTTGGAGTTGTTATCAGAAATAAAAGTGTCATAGGTTATCCTTTCGGATTTAATTATCAGCAACTTAGATCCATCTTAACTCTAACTCTATCAAGAACTGACAGGGATCAAATATCTTGAGGTGCAAACTACTTTTTTGAGTGTAAAACTTGAAGAAATGTTTGTCCCTTGAGAGTTTTCAACCCCCTTTGCACTTGATAGATCCAGAGTTAAGATAATACTTGAAAATTTATATATATATATATAATATATATATATATTATATATATATATAGTATATATGTAATGCTAATACCTTTGGAAAAGCAGGGGTTGCCAAAATGTATAACCCAAAAGCTCCCAATGATAAATTTACTCTACGACTTCAATTTTACTTAAACTACTGTAACAATGGTTATAATAACTTGTTTTCTATAATTTGTTTTATTTAAATAATTTGATTTTTTTAATTTCACCGAATCAAAAATGTTATATAATAGGAGATTACAACATCTATTTCGTACTATATTGGAGAGCGCCTTTTAGTTCAACAACTTTACTTTTGTCAGTATTTGCAGTGAATCCATCTTGAAGTAGAAATATTTGAGTATTTTGAGTTTATTTCTAGGATTATAATGGCTCCTTTCCAAAAGAAAAATATCTTTGACATAAGGGACAATATTTATCGCCAGACGAGTGAATGTGGAGCTAATACAACCTTCATCCTCCAAACACTATTATAGTTGACCAATATATATCCCAAAAATGGTAGGGGATAAGGGAAACCATTTCTTGACTCCAATATTGAAATTATTTTCATGTGATCAACCTTCAATAGTCATAGTTGTTAGAAAAAATGATAATACTAGTGAGGGTTGAATCACTATTATGACTAGTTTAGATTAATTATTGCCAATTTACACCTTCCAATTTGACTAACACAAATTCATGCAAGCAACATCATAAGCAGAAGCATGAATCAAAAGAAAAACAATAATTTTTATACACATGCAACATATAGAGATACCACATGTATGTGGGAACCCACAAAGGGAGAAAACCACCTATCTTGTATTTATTTCTTTCTTTAAATGCATGTCCCAACTTCTTATTATATTATGTTTTCTACAACCAACTAGAAGGAAGAAACCACTCCCTGATTCGCAAGCACCCACTCACAAGAGCACCAACCCCTATTTGTTTTGTTGGCACCAATGAGTAGGAAGCACCAAATCCCTGATTTGAAAGCCACTAATTGCAGGAGGCACCCACCCCAAAATTCTTTCTCAAGCACCTACATAAAGAAAACTCCAACTCTTTGATGTGTAGACACCTACCTGTCTAAACAATGTAGATTCCTTTTTCATTCATTTTCAAAAATAGGTCCACATGTTCTCGCTCCATATTAAACTTTTTGCTCTCTACTACAACTCTCACTTAGCTTGATATTTCAAAATACATCTCAGCATCCTCTTACTTTGCCTCTATTATGTAACTCTCCTCATACCTAGATCTAATCACAATTTTTTAAATCTACTCCATAAACTCAGTCTTTCACAACCTCATCCATTTCAACATGTTTCCTTCACATCTCTTGGCCTCCATAAATGTTTGACCGCTCAACCACTTTGCCTTCTTGGACACTTCAAACACCAATTTTCTACTCTATCTCTAGATACACCCATTTTAGATACCTCAGAAAAATGCACTCACTGTAATGTTGTTGCTATTTATATTGATTTTAGAGAAACTTATATATTCAACCAACTTGTTAATTTTTGGTTTAACAATTTGTTTTACTTCAGATCCATTCTTTAAATTAATTGGTGTTCATTGTGTTGTACAAATTCTCTTTTATTCATCTTGAATTGTTGCTTGACCTCTTTTTCAAAATCAAGAGTTATTATGAGTTTAACTTTGCTAGATAGATACTTCATTTTGTTTACGCATGTTGTTTTGTTCAATTAGATTCTTTTCATTGAATTTTTCTCTCTATTCAACCTAGCTAGACTCATTCTAGAAGTGAATCCTATTGGAAATAATACTGAGAGGGGGGGTGAATCAGTATTATCAAGTCAAATATTCCTTTCAAAAACAAATGATATACACTACTTCAGTTAATTAAACCCGCGTATATACACAACTAGGCAGAAGGATACCCGCGTATACAAAGAAAACTTTTAATTTACTTTATCTTTCTGATGATGACTCTTAATCTGTGTTTCAGAATCAAATAACTCGTAACCAGAAATAGTAAAATAGAGCAGAAAGAAAATCACACACAAGAACACAAGATATAAGGTGGAAACCCAATGTGGGTGAAAACCACCTGCTGCAATTCGTCTCTATCTTTTTTAAATTAGAAACTTCTTTTACAATGTATTGGTGCAGTCCTTTACCAGTACACAAGCTGCAATTTGCAGAGAGCTACAACCCTCTCTCATTCTCCATCTTCTCCTGGAAGGGAGCTACAACCCCCTTTAGCTCTTGCACTAGCCAAGATACTAGTACGTAGGTGTTGGTCTACAGAAGGCTACAACCTTCTCTTTCTTCCAAGGACCACGTTTCATAAATTTTCAGACTGGATCCATGAACATCAATCAATCATCAAGAATCAATCAATCTCCTTTTCACTAATTAGATCTGAGTCAAGTAGATACTTCTCTAACAGCTGTACCCAAAACACAGTACCAGAAACCACACACCAAAATATGAACCCAAAACACAGCAGCAATAAACAGAAGCAGCTAGATCACAACTCAAAATATATACGCTATTTCAATAACCTGCAACACGCGTGCATACGCTTCTGTGTTTGGAACAACCTGCGTATACATTGTTTTCATTCACTGAACCAGCGTGTATACGCGCCTTCGCTTCACTGAACCTGCGTACAGATCTATAAAGGATAATTCGCTCTTTCAGATATTCAAACACTAATTAACCCAGATTATCAGTGTTGTAGATCAAGAAAGTGCCACATATAACAGACCAAAATCATACAAAGATACTATCACTCAAAATTAAAGATTATGACCCATCAATAGAACTTATCCTTCTTTTTGCGCTAAGGTTCCTCCTTTATTCAGATCCAGATCTGCATAATATCCCAATTACCAGTATTCCAGATCCAACATTTTTTCAGATATTCAATAATAATTCAGATGATCTTTTGCCACATGATCTCCTTCCTCTTTTATAGTCTTGGGCCTTCCACAATACCACGGTCCAAAACCAGAGTAAACCAATACCATGGACCCAATACTTGGGATCAACACATCCGACGAGATACTATGGTCCAAGATCATAGGTTCAAATACCAAGGACTAACTACCATGGACCAAAAGTAAGTTCTCCAACATATACGCGCCTTTGTAACGTCTAACCCGCGTGTATACGCGTCTTCGTCTAGATGGACCTGCGTATATGTGTTTTCCTTCATTCTGAAAGCCTGAGCTGAAATCTGTTACCAAAGATAGTTGCCATCAAGGACAACACCTATGCCATAGTTATAAATTAGTGCCATAGTGCCAAAAATCTCCCACTTTGGACTTGATGGCAACCCCAAGAACCTCAAAGTCATTCTCCCCCTTTTTCATCAAGGGTAAAGGGTTGTGCTCCCCCTGAGTACATGCTGAAATCTCTGTCCTACTGTGCTGACCATGCTCCCACTGACTGTAGGCAATATCTGCAAAAGATGTTCTCCAAGTAGAACCATGACATATACATCATAAAAGACCTTCCTATCACCAAAAGACTCAATACATACATCCTTCACCCAACCAAGTGCGGATACATCAGAAAATTACATATGCCAACCAAGTACATTACATCTTCATCCCAAGCATAGTGGGGAAACCAAAATAGGTCGTTACATGACCTTGACACCATAAAAGAGATACATGACATAGAGACGAAATATGTAGAGCAAGACTTATGAAAGTCACCAATAACTGATAGTAGTAGTATCTGTCAATCACCATTCATATCAGCAACCATGATTTCCTTCTATTCTCCCTCTGCAATTGTTCCACCAACAACAACTGTGAAGTAGAACCAAAAGCTTCTAAGACAATGACGACAATGCATCATTAGAAGTTTATCTGCTCCCCCTGAACCTGTGCCGGATGGTCTATATCAGGATATCTTCAACCAGAGTCTGTCCCTACAGATATCCATCAAACCTCCATATACGCGACTATCTCTACACAAACCTGCATATGTACGCAGATCCACCTCAGGAAACACATGTACACCACTTCTTCTCTGAAACAGACAAGTTTAATAGCAAGATGATCCATCAACTACACCCAGCTTCTGTCTAAGATATTCAAAAGTTTCCCTGGGCAGTGGTTTGGTGGGAATATCAGCAACGTGTTCCTTAGAAGGAACATATTCCAATTTGACCTTCTGTTCCAACACTTGTTCTCGAAGAAAGTGATACTTGATCGGTATGTGCTTGGTATTTGAATGCATGATTGGGTTCTTTGAAATGCTGATTGCACTTGTATTATCATATAAGGTAGAGATAGGTGGTGTACAAGTGATTTGAAAATCCTACAAGGTTTGCATCATCCAAAGGAGTTGAGTGTAGCAAGATTCAACTGTAGATAAAGCAATCGAACTCTGTTTCTTGCTGAACCAAGATACTAATCTGGAACCCATAAATAATGCACCACCACTTGTGCTCTTTCTGTCATCCACGCTTCCAGCCCAATCTGCATCTGTATAAGCATGAAGAGTGAGATCTGTATCTCTAGGATAACATAAGCCTTAGTTTTGATTTCCTTGAAGATACTTGAAAATTCTCTTTACTGACTGAAGATGAGTTTCCTTAGGATTTGCCTGAAATCTTCCAACTATTCGCACTGCATGCATGATGTCTGGTCGGGTACTTGTCAAATAAAGTATACTTCCAATCATGGATCTATAGGTTGGTTGATGCACTTCTGTTGATTCATCATTTGCACTGAGACTGCATCCTGTAACCATAGGGGTACATACTGGTTTCGAATCTTCCATGCCATACTTCTTTAGAATCTACTTGAGGTACTTGGTTTGAGACAAGAAGATATCGCCTTCATTTTGTTTTAGGTTCAAGTTTGCCAAGTTGTTCATCATTATTCTTAATATAGCATTTTCTCCCAAAAATTTTGAAATGCTTTACCGAAGGGGTCTCACCATACCAGAGCTCATGAGGAGTTTGAGTGTTGTTCACTCGGACATTTGTTTTCTTGAGAATAACAACCGCAGCAAATGCAACTTCACCCCAGAAGGTTGCGGGAGTTCCAGACTCATCAAGCATAGCACAATCCATTTGTTGAACCATTCTGTTCATCCTTTCCACCACTCCATTTTGTTGAGGAGTCCTAGCTGTAGAGAATTCCCTTCTTATTCCATGTTCTTCACAAAAATCGAAAAAATCATTTGAGGTAAACTCCCCACCTCTGTCAGACCTAAGGCACTTAATTTTGTGATCTGATTCTTTTTCAGCCAAGGTTTTGAAAGATTTGAATTTGTCGAATGGTTCGTCTTTGTGCTTCATAAGTCCTAACCAAACCACCCTGGAGAAGTCATCTATGAATAATATAAAGTATTCTTCTCCTCGAGGTGACCTTGTCCTGAATGGACCACATATATCTGTATGGACTAGCTCAAGAGGCCTGCTAGCTGATCCTTCCTTCTCAGGAAAGTTAGCTCTAGTTTTTTTACCAAACTGACATGATTTGCATAGAGTGTTGTCTGGAATTTTGATATCTGGAAGACCACAAACTGCCTGGTATTTGCATGCTTTCCTTATTTGTGAGAAGCTTAGATGCCCCAACCTCCGGTGCCATAACCAGTGTTCATCATCCTTGCTCAAGTAGCATTATTGTTGCCTTTCTTCAAATATGTATAGATTATTTGGAGTTCTTCTACCTTTGATCATTGTTTCACTTGTATCAAGATCACGAACACGACATCCATTTGATCTAAATATTACCTCGGTTCCTTGATCACACATCTGGCTGACACTCAGAAGATTATGCTTCAATCCATCAACATACAAAACATTTCTAGCTTTGACCTTTTCCTTCAACTGAGTAGTGCCTTTTCCTTTTATAGCTGTAGGAGTATCATTTCCAAAAGAAACTTTCTTTCCCTTTTCTAAAGCAGAATATGATTCAAGTTTTTCTTTATCACCTGTCATATGCTTCGAACATCCACTATCGATGTACCATAGATTTTCCTGTCCCTCGGCATAAAAGGCTATCCCACATCTTTCTATTTGTGGTTCCTTTATTCTCCATGATCTGGTGCTTGAGGCTTGTTCCTTTGTCTGCTGAAACCTGCTCCTGCATTAAGAATCATCATGACCAAAGTTATTGCAAATAGAACATTCAACTTCATTTTCAAGAGCTGAAAAGTTGTTATAGGTCCTTTTTGTAATCCCAGTCATACTTCTTTGTTTTTGAGCTTCTCTAGTCATGACTGTTTTATATGCAACACATTGAGCTGCTTTGTGACAAAAATTATTGCAAAAGAAACATTTTCCACTGAAGAAACTTCTGTGATTATCAAATCTACCAGCCGAATGATTGTAATTTGTATCCATTCTTGAAGCAAATTGAGAAGATTTTACCTGTGGCTGGTTGTAGCTTTTGTTCACCCTTAAGATGGAATGCCCTTGGTTTACCTGATATTCCTTGTTTGTAATTCGTCCCTGCTTTACCTGGTGATCTCCATTGTTCTTTTGTTCATTCCTTCTTGCTGCATCAAGATAACTCTTTGAGGTGGATGCTTGAGATGTTTCTCCATTATACCCCAGACCTATCTTGTTTAGTGGAGAACGTTGTACATTGATGATCTCATCCAGAGTTTCAGATCCTTTGACAAACTTAAGATTAATAGCCTTTGTTTTCTCAATTTATTTTCTAAGGCCAACAATTTCACATTCTAATTTTTCAAGAAACTTTTCTTTTTCATCAATTTGAAATTGTATAGCATCAATGATCACATTCTTTTCTTCTATACATGTCTTGAGTCTAGAAATCGTTTCCTAAAAGCTATCCATATCTATAGCATCCATATAATCATCATCTTCAAATGCCATTAAAATTTTATAGTCATTACCTCGTTCATCTTCATCACTATTTGATAGACCATCACTATCTTCATGAGTGTAGTAGCTTTTCTTATTTGCATTATGTTTGTTGTTCCATCTAGCAGGTTCCTTTCCTTTGTCAATTTGATCCTTATGAGGACATTTGGTAGCATAATGACTTACTCTTCCACACGCAAAACATTTAAAAGGTAACTTACCTCTGAACCTTCCAGTACCTCATTGAAGATTTCTGACAAAATTTGATTCTTCTTCTTCTTCTGGTACGTGACTTGATTCATAGTAGAATCCTTTGCCTGAAGCCTTAAAAGTAGCTTCTCTCCTATCTGATGGACCTCCTTTTCTCATTTCATAAGTAGTTAGAATTCCGTGTAGCTGAGACATAGTAAGGGTTCGTAGATTTTCCTTTTCTTCTATTGCAGATACTTTAGATTCAAACTTGGGGGACAATGATCTTAGGACTTTTTTAACCACAACAACCTCTTTTATTTCTTCACCCAAGTTTTTCATGCAATTAACAATCTCATCTACCCGAAGGAAATAGTTAGCCACACTTTCATCATTATACATTCTGAGATTCTCATACTGAATCCTGAGGGTTTGAATCTTTGCACATTTTACTTGTTCATCTCCTTCGTAGCTCAAAACAATCTTGTCCCATATTTCTTTTGCGGATTTATATTGCATAACCTTCACGAATTCTGATTGAGATAGGCATCCCAACAGGGTATTGACTGCTTTAGCATTTGTTTCATATTTCTTCTTTTCAACCGGATCTGTAGGAGTAGGTGAAGGAAAAGTGTACCCTGTATCTATGATATCCCAGACATCTGTACCAAGAGATTGAAGATAGGCAATTACTCTTACCTTCCAATATACGAAGTTAGTCCCATCAAAAATTGGTGGCCTGATTGATGCTTCCCTCTTGTAGTTGCTCATGATGATAGATCTTCCTTCAAGCGATCAAGCTTCTTCAGGAGGACCTGCTCTGATACCAATTGTTGAAAATAATACTGAGAGGGGGGGTGAATCTGTATTATCAAATTCTTTTCAATATATCTTCCTTAATTATACTTTGAATTATTCTTTAGATATTGATCATTAATTTGTATGTCAGTACCATAAAATAATGAGCATGAACAAGAAAAATAGATAGTCACACCAAAGAACACCAGATATAAGGTGGAAACCCAATGTGGGTGAAAACCACCTACTGCAATATGTCTCTATCTTCTTTCAATTAGAAACTCCTTTTCCAATGATTTTGTACTGGTGCAGTCCTTTACCAGTACGCAGGTTGCAACCTACAAAGAGCTACAACTCTTTCTCATTTTCCAGTCTCTCCTGGAAGGGAGCTACAACCCCCTTACTTCTTTTCTTTCAAGGACCACTCTTCATAAATTTCCAAGAAGATCAAATAATCATCAAGTACATGCAAATCACCCAAACTCCTTATACAATCAACCAAGAGTCACCCAATTTCCTAGAATGACGTAAACAGAAAGATAGTACCAGAAATATAAACCCAGAACTCTGCAGAAATAGATAAAAGATAACCAACAAATGTTTTAAGACAGATCCGCAGTTTTCCCTTATCTGGACTGCGTAACTCCGTACTCCGCCTTCTGCTTTCCTGCGTATCTATGCAGAGAGTCTTCCACTTCACTGTGTATCACCGCAACTCACCTTCTCTCTTGCTGTGTACATCTACTGTGCCAGCACACCTTCTCCTTCTATCGCGCCGCGTACTTCTGTGTACTTCTGCAACTTCTCCTTGTATCGTGCCGCATACCTCTGATCTTGCTCCGAAAGTCTTATTTTGCGTCGTTGCGTGCCTCCGCACTGTACCCTCTGTTACGCCACGTACTTCTACTATTTCGCCGTATGGCGCCTTCGGTCGCGCTGCGAGCCCCCGCACTGTTCCTTTCGTCAGACCGCGTACCACCGCACTGCACCTTTCACTGAACTGCGAGCCTCCGCATCTGCACTGTGAATTACCTGCGTAACTTTGATTGGAACCGAGCTACCAGCCCTCCAATGTGCCACTGATAGTCAGATGCATAGATCTGATCATGCGCCCGAGAGATCACGACTTCATAGATTCACCTTCAAATTTACTTTGATTTAGATCAAGCATTTAACATTGACAACCCAATATTTCAGATCTTAAGATATTCAATTGAAAGGATATATTAGCCAAGTGATCTCCTTCCCCATTTATATTCAAGCCCTTATTCACACCATGGGGCAAAACCATCAATAACCAATACAAGGGATCTAAACCGGGGCTAAAATAGATCCTATACCACGGGCCAAAACCATAGGATCAAGAACGGCAAGCTAAATACCACGGGCCAAACATAAGAAACCCCACGTGAGCACGTTTCGTTTCCTTGAAGAGAGTGAACAGGGGTTCCACACATTCTGAACGTGTAACCTGCGGGTATGACGCACCTCCTAAACGGCGAACCTGTGGGTCCGCACCTTTTGAACCATTCACCTGCGAGCCTCTTAATTTCCATCATTTTGAGAGCCTGAACAAACTATTGCCACTTGAGTGAGTTGCCATCAAGTACAACACCTGTATCATAGAGCCATACCAGAATCATAATGCCAACATCATTCATCGCGTTACATGCTGTTTGCAGAATTTCATTACAATAGATTGCATAACTGTTTACAAAATAAGCTTGTGGCCTTCAAAATTAGGTGTTTTAACAAAACAGGTTGTGGCTATCTTCAGCTATTCATTTCTCCCAAATCCAACCTCAGCTACTCTTGATTTCCTTGCTATCATAGCTTGGACTTGGCTGCCTTTAGATGTGTTCGACGGTCATCGCTAAGGCGGTGCAAAAATAGTCAGCAATCAAGGGGGGTCTCGATTTGCTGCCAAGATTTGCGTCGTTGGCATTGGTGCATGATCTGATAATCACAGTGCTAGAACTGGTGTGAGATCCATTCTGCACTAAAATCAATGGCCAAGGTAAGTGTTAACTATTAAGTAACATAGGAGATATCGATGAGTTACAAAAGTAATTACAAGTGAGAAATCACATAATAATAATTAATAAATGCTAAGTTTGAATTAAAAATGTATAATATAAAGTAAATGTAAAATGCGTCATCGCTCTTGCACTAGCGTAAGATGAGGGCATAAATGATAGGTAAAACAGGGGTAAATGGTTATGGTTTTAGGATGGAAACATTGTTAAAAAGGGTACGGTTTAGGGGACTAACATCCTCCCTTCCCTAAGTTGTTGTGTGTCGTCACACAAATTTTTTACCTCTGCAAGAAAACTCAAAATTTTGAGCACTCCAGGTCAATCCTACTTTGGTGCATTATCCTTTGGTTGTACTATTTCAACCTTATTCTTCTTGATGTGCCTTAACTCCTTTTCTACCTTCTTCAACCGGTTAGAATAGTGTCCACCCCAATACTTCCAGGTTTTGACTTCACTTTTCTTTTGCTTGAGCTGTACCATTAATTCTCCTCTGCTTCATTCATTCTCCTCCTATTCCTTAGCCATAAATTGCTCCAAGTTTTGCACTTGAAGCTCCAGTTCGGCTACCCAATTGGCAAGGGTTACCAACTATTTTTCTCCCTCTATTTTAGAAGGGACTATAACTTCCTCAGGGACCTCTATAATAGGCATGGTCATATCAGGGAATTCCCCTTCCTGTGGTCACTCTTTCTCTGGGTCTTCTTCCCTCTGGTTCCTCTTTATCTAATTTTAATTTTTCCTTTTCTCCCTCTGATTCCTCTTCTGGTTCTTCTTTTTCCATGGGTTCTATTTCTTCTTTTTTGGGTTTTACCTTCTCTCCTTTGGGTTCCTCTTCCTCTGCTTCCTCTTCTTCTGTTTCTTCACTGTCTGGATCTTCTCCTTCTACCTCCTCTTCTTTTTCTACCTCCTGTTCTTCTGCTTTTTCTTCTGTTTACAGTTTTTCCTCTCCTGCTGGCACTTCTTCTTGCACTGGTGCAGGATGGGGTTCCGCACCCTACAGGGGCTGTGGTTCTCCACCGACTTTGGTGACTTTGGTCTCTCTGTAAGGCCTTTCTATAAATTTGGCCATCAGAGTATCACCTCCAACCTCTACAACCTTCATCGCGTCTACAAGGACCGACAAATTATCATACTTAGAGGCTTGTGCCTGTGTAGAAGGATTTTCTTCTGGGGGTGCATGAACCTTTTCTTTGGCAGAGGATGAGGCCTTGCCTGTCAATTTTTCTGTCTGTTTCCTTTTCATACTAGTGCGAGAAGGACTTTCTTTCATGCTCTTCCTCAGGCTCTTCCTTGTACTGGCAGGAGTCTTTGTCTTCTTCCCCTCAACTGACCCTTCGTGCAGTTGTTTCAACAACTCTTCCCACAACATGCCTTTCTTCTCCAATTGCTTCTGGACTAATATCTTGATCAGCCCGTGATGGTATAACCTTGGGTTGATCTGGTCCTCCCTTCCATCCTATACACTTTTATCCATTTTCTCCAGACTCTTGAGCAAGAATTAGGTGAATTCGATCCTCCACCGAATGTGTCGATCTACTTCAAAGTGTTGCAGCATTCTGAAATTATACACTAGAGTACGGGTGTATCTCCCTTCGCAAGTCATGAACTTCTTACGATAAATAGGAGGTCATGCCATTGACCTAACAGGGCTCTACCCGAGACTCAGAGTTTCCAATTCATGTATATATTTTTGTCCACAACAAAATGCCGCCAGCGTTTCCTTTCCAACTTCTAGTTTTTGAACCACTATTCTCCCATGTTCTCTAGACCTATTGCAGCTACTATAAACTCCTCCATCACCTTGAATTTAAATGGCCCCACTCTAACTTGGCCATTCTTAAAACTCTTTGCAAACCATAGGGCGACTTCTCTATCATAGCTGTTGAATTTTTGCAAGAACTGTAGGAAACCCGATTCTCATAATAGTGCGCGATTATTGTGGTATTCGGAAGAATGTTCAATCTTGCTAAGGGATAGGGGTTGATTTCGGATAGGTGGCATTTCTTCTAGCATCTGAACAATTGAGCTCTGAGACTTGCATGCGATGCTGGAGAAATTGGCCATGTTAAATAAAAACTAACCTTTTATCGACCGAATCACTAGTTCTCCCACTGTAGAATCTCATCATTTTTGGTCAGGTCTAATTGGTACATGTGATGATGATCTTAACGGTTAAGTATGATATAATTATAGTGATGGGATGTTTAGAGTGAATAGAGGAGTGGGGTAATTATGAACTAATGACATTTAGGATCATGGCAGAGAGGGGTAGATTTGATGCAAGCAACGGTTACCACATCTTCACATATCTTCATAACTAAAAAATCCTTAGCATTCATTAAAAAAAATCATGATTTGTACTTAATAAAAACTTTGTACTTTTAATTAATTTCCTCCTAGTTAACATAATATCATTAATACTTATTGATGAAATGAAAAAGACTATATCTCATGTTTCATCATGACCACTTCCTCATGTCATCTAATAACTTGTACTATGTTGCTGATGAAGTGCATGATTGTACTGGTCTTACACCACTTTAAATCATATCATTCTGTTGGTACATTTTTTTTGCTCATCTCATTACATAGGACAACATTTTCGCACTAGTGCAAGAATAATATTAAAATAGAGAATTAAAATATAGGCTAGATTTTCACATGATTTCTTTAACTTTAAATTGAAATTTTTTTCGCCTTGTCTGATGTTTCAGAGCATGCCTTTTTCTCTCCATATGCAAGATCCTACAATAAATTCTCGAGCGAATAAAGAAGTGGGAAAAAATGGAATTTTTAGAATGGGAAGGAATTCTGTTACATGGATTCCAAGAAAGTACCAAGAGGGATAAAATAAAAATGGGATAGGGGAAAAAATTCAGGAATAAAGTGGGATTTCTTCGAAGCGGGTAGGGTAAACTTTTGAAGAATATGGGAAGGTCAATATTCTGGGATCAAAGAAGAAAACTGAGGGGGTATTATGAAAGTGGAGTATGAAGAAAGGTAGAAAAGTTTATGGAAAGTCTGCCTACACCGGTGCAACAAAAATAACTGCAATGAAAATTATGTGTTACTTGAATAAAAATATCCATGCTAATTACCCCAATTGTATAAAGTTTGGTTCTGCTGAACTTGCTTCTACTTGGTGGTAGCTTAGCATATGTAAAGATCAAGTAACATTTTCTTTTTATTAGAAATTTTTGATCTTCTTGCCAGCAAGCTAGTTTTCAAGTTGAACCTTCTACAATCATGTCAGCAAACTAATTTTCATATTTATAGGAAAATATTTTTTCTTATTTTTTTTTTTAATATTTTTTCTTTTTATATTAATTTTTTTTTTTATTCTTGAGAAGAAAAGGACTCATGTTTTCAAGTGTTGGTATTACCATTCTCCACTATTGTCCCAAATTGTTGTTGGACTTGTTGTGTAAAATATTTCTTGGTAAGTGGCTAAAAATACTTCTTTAACCAGTGTCTGCTTACCAAGAATACTGAATTTTGTTCATCAATAGTTTTAACTTCTACTGCTCCATTCTCAAATACTTGGATCACTTCATAAGGTCCCATCCAACGTGTATGGAACATCCCTTTAAAAATTTTAAATCTAGAATCATAAAGGAGTACCCAATCACTTCGTTGGAACTCCTTTTTCAGAATGAACTTGTTGTGCCAAATTTTATGTGTTGCTTAACTAGTATATTCTGTTGAACCGCATCCCTTTGAAACTCATCCAACTCACTCAATTGGAGAAGTCAATGTTGATGTGCCTCAGAGAGATCTAGTCCTAACTGAATTGTAGTCCTGTAAGTTTTGATCTGGAATTCAATTGGTAACAGAACTTGTTTACCATATACCAACTGGTATAGTGTGTGCCCCATGCTATTTCTCCAAGTGGTTCTGTATGACCATAAAGCTTCGATAATCTTTCAGCCCAGTCTTTCGAACGCATGTTTACTATCTTTGTAAGAATGGACTTGATCACTTTATTTGTAGATTCCACCTGGCCATTTGCTTGCAGGTGATACGGCGTGGACTTCCTGCGTCGAATCTTATATTTCTCGATCACACCCTGTACCAGATTAGAAATAAACTGAAGGCCATTGTCAGAAACGATTTCTCTAGGCACACCAAACATAGTAAAGATTTCAATAAAAAGAAAATCAACAACAATTTTTTTTGTAGCAAAAGAAACAGCTTTCGCTTCTACCCATTTTGAAACAAAATCTGTACAGACCAACATATGCTTTTCACTAAATGATGTTGGATTTACTGGACCCATAAAATCAATAGCCCATTTTTCAAATGGCTCAATCATAACCTGAGGACATAAGGGTATTTCATTGGTTCGATTAGCTCGACCCATTCGCTGATAGCTATCACAATGCTTGACATATTGTATGGCATCCTTAAACAAGGACAACCAATAGTAACCAGTGCATAACACCTTATATGCAGTTCTCTTATCAGCGAAGTGGCCTCCACATGGTTCATCATGAGCATATTTCAATATGTCAAAAAAATCTTCCTCTTTTACACACCTATGGATAATCAAATCTGGGCCCGTGTAAAAGAGATCTCCTTGAATCTAGGTTTATATGCAACACTTTTCTGAATAATATTCTACTTTTCACAAGCAGACAAGTGGGGTGGTGTTTTTCCAATAAGAAAATAATTAGTAATGTTGGCAAACCACAGAGAATTTTTCAAAATAGCAAAAATATGCTCATCTAGAAAGCATCATTAAAAAGAGTAGTTTCGCCACGATTATCTAGCCTAGAAAGAAAGTCTGCTACAGCATTAGATTTTCTTGGTTTATCTACAATAGTAATATTAAACTCCTGCGAAAAAAGTAACAACCTAGTCACTCTACCACTAGTTAATGGTTTATTCATCGAATACTTAATTCCATAATGATCAATATGTACAAATATTTAATATCCTATAATATAGTATCTGAACTTATTAATTGCAAAAATCACAGCTAAAAACTCCTTCTTTGTAACTATATAATTTAATTCAGAAGAAGACAAATTCTTACTAATATAATAAATAGCATAGGATTGCTTCTTTTCCTCTTGTCCTAAAGTTGTGCCAATAGCCAAATCTGAAACGTCAGAGGAAATGTGAAAAGGTAGAGACCAGTTAGGACCTCTTAGAACTAGTGCCTGTACTAACTTTTCCTTCAATATTTCAAAAGACTCTTAGCAAGCTGTCATCCAATAAAAATGACTATCCTTAGCTATAAGTCTAAAAAGAGGAGCATATATCTTAGAAAAAATTTCAATGAATCTCCTATAGTAACTAACATGTCCTATAAAACCTCTTACTACCCTTTGAGTTTTAGGTGTAGGAAGATGCAAAATGATTTCAATCTTGCTAGATCGACCTAGATACCTTTACTAGAAATCAAATGACCAAGTACCACTCATGCTTTGCACATCAATCTATGTTTCTTGTTGGTTAAAGCAATATGAGCTTCCTCACAATGAAGAAGTACTTTTTCCAAGTTTTCAAGAACTTCTTGAAAATAATTACCAAACACAGAAAAGTCATCCATATAAATTTCCACAAATTCTAGATCAGCAAAAATAGCCAAGATTGCCCTTTTAAAGGTAGTCGGGGCATTAAATATTCCAAAGGGGAGCACTCGATAAGAAAATGTACCCCATGGATATGTAAAGGTAGTTTTATCTTGATCTTTGGGTGCAATATGTATCTGGTTATAACCACTAAAGCCATCCAAAAAGGAAAAGTATTCCTTTCCTGCAAGGGTATCAAGCACTTGGTCGATGAATGGGAGAGGGAAATAATCTTTGAGAGTGGATTTGTTTAATTCTTAATAATCCATACAAATACGCCATCTTCCATCTTTCTTAGGTACTAGTATTAATGGAGAGATCCACTGACTGTCAAAAAAAGGATAGATGAAACTAGCATTGAAGAGATTCTATACTTCTTCTCTCACGATGTCTTTTAGAGTTGGATTCATTTTCCTTTGGGGTTGTTGAAAAGGTCGGGCTCCTTCCTGAATATAGATATTATGTGTGCAAGTTTCAGGAGGGATACCCTTCATATTTTCATAACTGCATGCAAAGGCACTAAGATGACTTCACAACAAATTCACAAGTTGCTCTCATTGAGATGAGTCCAAATCTGAACTAATATACTGGGATCTACCCAGGCTAATCTCAACAAGAGTAGTATAGGGCTATGGGGTGCTGAAGGGCGTGGTCAAATGTAGTGTAGAATAATGAGGATTGTGATATTGTTGAAAATCTAGGTTGAAAATTTGGCTCAAGGGCTCAAAATTAGGCATTGTGTCTGAATTATTCAAGATGTCTTGAATCTCATCTTCTTGAGAGGACCCAGTATAATGATGGATAAGGGAGATGGGTTGAGCCTCATCATCACTACTTTGATCCAACCACAAAGTATCTCGAAGGTCCTGAATGGATCTGGTAGAGGGATATAGGGTAACTTTATTCCTATAGTCTCCATGTGAAATATACATATCACCAGAACGACATCCAATATATGCATTGGCAGTAGCAAGCCATGGTTGACCCAAGATCAAGGGATGTCCTCCTACTGGGTTCTTTGGCTGAAGCACAATGAAGTCAGTAGGATATTCCTCAGAGTATAACGAGATGATCACATCATCCAATACTCCTTCTGGCTTAATTTTAGATCTATCTACTAATTCAAGCACAGTGGGAGTAGGATGAAAATGGGATAACCGAAGTTGATCCATGGTTTGCTTGCTCATGACATTAATGGCTACCCCCAGATCTATAAGGACATTAGAGACAAGGACATTACCAATTTTAGCTAAGACAATAGGGTTGCCAGGATCAATATAATTTTCCATATATATACATCCTGTCACCAACTCTACAGCCCTACCAACAAATTGAATGGTTTGGGGTTCCAATTTCTTCCTCCCGGGTTTCTTGGGATAGAGTTACTTAATAATCTTACTACAAATAGGGATCCCTTTGATGGCTTGAAGTAAAGGTATCTCAATAAAAATATTCTGAAGCTCTGATGCCAAACTAGTCCCAGAAATAGGCTCACTTTTTTCCATAACTAGACTCTCTAGGAAGGGAGGTTGGTTGGAAGAAGGTGGCAAGGATCCAAAGGGTAAGGGTTGTTTGGTGACTACTTTCGGAGAATGGTTAGGTGTTTCCTCTTCTCCTTTCTCTTCAACAATCATTGTGGGTCGATTCTAATATTTTGATGTTACAGTCCTTCCCGATCTCAACTAAATATCATGAACCCCAACTGGAATAGACCGATACTCAAATGATAAAGGTGGGTTTGTTACATAAATCATTTATGCTCCTTTGTTATTGTTAGGATTAGGCATAGGTTGAGCAAGCAATTGAGGAGGTCAAAAGGGTGGAGGTAAAGAAAATGGTGGATTAGAATGACTCAAAAGTTGCGGCTTTGAATTTTGTGTATGAGGATATGTGTGCATAGGTGGCTGGTAGGAATATGGGGAATGAGTTGGCCCTCTCTAACCCAGTTGCCATGGTTGAGACAGTTGCCAATGCTGATATTTATTTCCATAATACCACTATTGATTAGAGTGACGATAAGAATATGCATGTGAATTATAACCAAAATAGTGTGGAGAAAATTCAGGAGCCATACGTGTACCTACCTAAGGCCAACTTCTTCTTGCTCCCATAGCATTCAAGTATTCAGCTTCAGGCTGTCCCCCTGTAAATACAACTTTAAGTCATGGTATAGAGGGGCATTTTTCTGTGGCATAGTCTTCTGCACAAATAGCATACTTATTAGTTTCTTTTAGATTAAGAGGGCATTCTTTAGGACGATGTTTATCTCTACACTTAGGACAGAAAATACATATTGACTCTTTTTCTTTTATAAGTTTCTGCTAGAATTTTAAAGAGTCTAACTATTTAGAAACAACATTCATTGTGTCGATTTTCATGTGTTCCATTTAATTTTGTAGTCCAATAATCATAGCATTGGTAGAATCAGTTTTTCTATTCCTGTTTCGAGCTCCCCTACCAAATCTATACTGATTTCTTGAAAATTTCCTGCATAATTCACAAATTTGATCAAAAGTCTGTTGAGAGATATCACCTTGTCCTAGTAGATTTAGATTATTTCTAGCATTATTGGTAAGTACACATAAGAACAAGGTTATAATAGTGTTGGAATCAAGCTTAAATTTTGACCTTTGAAAAATATACAGGAATATTTCTAAGTAATCTTCAAGAGTTTCATCATCATCTTGTATGATTGTAAAAATTTCACCCTCCATGTCTCGAGTTTTGCAATATTCCTTACATTTAGACAGAGATGCTCTCTTCATATATTCCCAAGAGGTTATATAGTTTCCTTTTCACCCCATGAACCAACGCAAGGCTGAGTCCTTGAGTATAGTAGGAAATAATCTTAACTTCTAAGCATTATTTGAATAATCATAACTTCTATATAAAATATCAAACTCGAACAGAAAAGAGTTAGAGTCTTCATGAAATTTACCATGAAAATGGGGGAGAACGGATGGTGGAATATTCTTCATATGTGCCACAGTATCAGGATCCACAATTAGAAACACAAAAATGGATTGTTCTTCACTCACCTGATCCTGGTTTTCACTCAGCCCTTCCACATAAATTTCATGATCTACCATTGTCTCTTTCTTATTCTCGACAGGCTGAACCACACCTAAGTTGTTGTCACCAAAATCCAGGTGGATTGTTCCTACGTGATGGGTTTGATTGGGCTTCTTGCTCACAGAACGAGACCCAATATGAGAAATTTTTTCAAAATTCTTTTGGCCCTTAATGGGCTTTGAACCCCTACCTTTCTTTGGCATGCATTTCAAAGAAAGAAAAACAACAAGTAATTTCTAATAAAAAGATGCTTCCAGAAATCAATTAACACTAGTAAAATTCCTTCAAAAGTGAAATATTTCCTAGACAATGCTAAAAGAATAAATTACCTCTATTGTGCAATCAAAAAATTCTTACCTAATCAAATGGACTTTCCGGAAATGGTGCCAAAATGTTGGGTGCAGGAATTACACTTAAGTAAACTCCTCAACACTTAAGTTGTCAACCCAAGGGATCCGTAAACATAGAGACAAAGAACAAGCAATGTTAGAGATTGTATGAATGTCTCCAATATCAATCCCTAATTTATTTAAAGGAAAGGTTGCAGAATTAAACTATAGAGGAAAAGTCAACTTGAATTGCCAGAAATAATCTAAGACTGGAACAAAATAAAATGCATTTGTAAAAGAGATTTAGAAGAAAATGGAAATCACTCTAGCTAATTATTGACTAACAACTGAGTGTGTGTTTCTTTCAGCAAAGACACTTTAGCAATCTTTAATAGATAGGCCCTTCAAAGCTCCCTATATAAAGACTTCCTTCTCGTAAGAATATATCTTGCACTATTGCAGGCTTCTTGCACTAGTGCAGGAACAAAGATTTATGTTGAGAGTGTAAAATGATGTCTATATTAAAAGTGCTTTTTCTTTCATGTAAGGTCTAGACTTTCTCAAGTCCAGAGAATTCAGTCCAAGTAGTAAGAAACTAGTTCTTGTGCAAGACTAGAGTTTCTTACGCTTTAACTTTTAATCCTTGAAATCAATGCTTAACTACTACAGGTGTTAGAAAGCCAAATTGCATAAAAGGGTTACTGTTTCTAAGTTTATCAAATTGCAGAAAGAAGGAAACAATCCTTGTAATCTATCCTATTATGAAATATCGGTGAAAGTAAGAAATCTGTTAGAAATAACTTAAAAAGAATTACTACATCACACAATCTTGCACTGGTGTAGTAATGATCCTTCTCCTTTAAACTAGGCAAAAAACTAAATCAAACAAATTTGCAGAAAGTGAATAGCACACCAACATGCATTGGTGCAGGTAATTTCTCCTGCTTAGGCTAGGTGGGGAAAACCAGTTGAAATTAGATGCAAGAAAAGGAAATTTAATTACTTCATATGGTAGATCTTTTCTCACTCAAACAGGAAATTAAAGGCTATAAAGTAAATCACCCTTGACAGTTTAAAACATAAATTAAAAGGAACAAAAAAGAGCGAGAACATGCTGGGTTGGCTGGGCCCTAGCGAACCAACACATTTCTCTTCTTATTAAGTCATAAAGCAAATACATACATGATTATAATCCAACTCAGATTGGGCAATAACAAAAGACATACCTGTTACTGCCTTCTTGGTTCTATCTCTGTTCTATACACTTACTTAATCTTTCCCTTTTCTCACATGTCTTATCTACATTTCTTCTTATATAGATCCTTGGTCGAAGGCCAAGAGGATCATTCCTCTCGTTACATGTTGTTTGTAGAATTTCGTTACAACAGATTGCATAACTGTTTACAAAATAAGCTTGCGGCCTTCAAAATTAGGCGTTTTAAGAAAACAGGTCGTGGCTATCTTTAGCTATCCATTTCTCCCAAATTCGACTTCAGCTACTCTCGATTGCCTTGTTTTCATAGCCTGGACTTAGCTGCCTTCAGGCTTCTTGCACTAGTGAAGGAATAGAGATTTATGTCGAGGGTGTAAAATGATGTCTATACTAAAAGTGTTTTTTCTTTCGTGCAAGGTCCAGACTTTCTCAAGTCCAGAGAACTCAGTCCAAGCAACAAGAAACTAGCTCTTGTGCCAGAGAAGAGCTTCTTACACTTTAAATTTTAATCCTTGAAATCAATGCTTAGCTACTGCAAGTGTTAGAAAGCCAAATTGCATAAAAGGGTGACTGTTTCTAAGTTTATGAAATTGCAAAAAGAAAGAAAAAATCCTTGTAATCTATCTTGTTATGAAGTATCAGTGAAAGCAAGAAAGCTATTAGAAATAACTTAAAAAGAATTACTACATCACACAATCTTGCACTGGTGCAGGAATGGTCCTTTTGCTTTAAACCATGCAGAAAACTAAATCAAACAGATTTGTAGAAAGTGAATAGCACACCAACGTGTACTGCTGCAGGTAATTTCTCCTCCTCAGACTAGGTGGGGAAAACCAGTTGAAATCAGATGCAAGAAAAGGAAGTTTAGTTACTTCATGTGGAAGATATGCTCTCAATTAAGTAGGAATTTAAAGGTTGTAAAGTAAATCACACTTGATAGTTTAAAACATATATTAAAAGGAATATAAAAGAGGGAGAACATCATGGAAAATTTTGGGGGCGAATGTTCACCCTTTGGCGTAATTAAGGGGTTTTAAATTCTTACTGGGCGAATATTTTGTATCGTAGTATATTTTTACAAATCACGTCAAATAGCCCACCTTATTTTAAGGGAGAGGGTCAAAAAGGTAAATTTAGCCCTTGAAATCAGGAGTTACAACCTTCCATTGGCCCATTTTCAAGAATAGGTTTTATTTAAGTGAATCCTATGGCCCAAATACCATATTTATAAAAGAGGTATGGTAAATTAATAAAAATATAAATAAATGAGAAGTATGGTAAATA